>JAPYZL010030793.1:0-17070 GCA_030522825.1 Platygaster orseoliae | reverse complement strand
AATCAGCGGGAGTTATCAATAAAATCCTAGGAAAATATTCATAAATCCCGGATCACAGGGAAGAAAGTTGCCTGATCCGTGATTAATGAATGTTTCCCGGGGTTTTTGTTGATAATTCCTGCTGATTTCCTAGTACATCAAAAAGAGGCTTTTGTTCCCGCATTCCATAGAAATAAAGTGGCCTTTTTTACGGATGCATGGGAAAAAAATTTTTATATGATTAAAAAAAGTCTATTTTTTTTCATTGCAATCACTGAAAAATGCAGTAAATTCTATTCATTTATAGGTATTGACCATTTATTCTTACAACTTAATGTTTTGAAAATTTCTCATTTTTAATATCAAGATCCAAAATCTTTTAAAACTAAAAATTTACAACCTTACTTCTATTTTAACTGATTTATTTCTTAATTTTGATTCAACTTCTACATTTTGTAGAAAGTTGGATAAAAAAATCTACATTGAAAATTTATGAATTCAAAGCACTCAAAAATATACGATAATTTGAATCCGATAAACGACAAACTAGTAACTATCTCTCTCTTACTAGTTTGTCTTTTGCCCTCAACCGCTCAATTTTGAAAATTCCTCATTCATAATATCAAAATCCTGAATTTTTCTTAATCCAAAATTTTTATTTTTCATCAGTTAAAGCTACAACCTCATTTTTATTTTTCACTCATTTATTTCTCAATTTTTATTTTACGGCTTGTACATTTTGCAGTAAGTTGAATAAAAAATCTACTTTGAAAATTATTTAAAAGTCAAAGTCCATGATTTCTATCTTCAAAAATTCATTTTTTAATTTTTAAATTTTTTTATTGTTCAACATTAGATATTTATGCTACAAGGGAGGAATGGAATGATTCTACGAGCGAGCATTTGGGCGCGAGTTGAATCACATTCCTTCCATGTACATACAATATTTTTTTCCATGTATGTGTTCGAGTGGTTGTTTACGATGAAACGCGTGATGCAGGCCTCTTTCCGAGCAGTCATAAAATCAGCGGCCGCTGATTTTATGGCTGCTCGAAAAGAGGGCTGTGTTCACGCGATTCATCGTAAAAAAGCGGCCATTCGAACACATGCATGGAAAAAAAATTTTTTTAATTTCTTCGTCGAAATCATCTTCCTCTAAATAAAATGACTCTCATTGAATAAAGTAAATAATAATAATCGACAAATAGATATATTTTCTTTACAAATTTCGATCTGGCATCCAATAGTTTCTCAGTAAATTTGAATTTTTGGTGAAGAAATGATTAATCTCTTGTTCATGCACTTTTTTTTCTACAGCGGTATATAACAAAATTTTTTTTCATAATATTTTATTTTGATTATAGAATCATGATAATAAGAATTTGTAAATATAATTGTTGTAGATTTTGATAAGTGCCTAAATGCAACGATCGAATGCTTGACTAATAAAATACTGTTTGTAACTGTATCTGTGTAAACATAATTTTCTTTAAATAATTCAAAATTTAACTCCATAATAGTTATTGTCATTACTGCTGATTTAGCTACGATTATTACATACTATAATGTATTGCAGTATTAATTATGGTTTTCTTCAGAGAAAATGTCTTTCGCTAGTTTTATCAATATTACAACTGTCACATAATTTTCAGAAACACTTTAAAATTAAACGTACCTGAAGAGTTTGTATGTTTGAACTGTAATTCATAATGAAAATTTTTGTTTTTGAAGTAAACTTATTTATTACGCTGGAAAAGTTTTTCTTAAAATTTTTGAAGGTTTTTCAGGAATCATTTAAATAAGAATATACCGAGCAAATTAACATTTTTTAATTCACAGATTCAAAAATTGATTTCATCATACATTTTATTTAAAAGTTTTCTAAAAGTTTAAGTTTAGAAATTATAAACTTTGTACACTTTTTTAATGTTTTATACATGCATATATACAGATCATAGAACACCTTAAGAAAGGAAAACTTGGGATTGAAAATTTTTCCCAATCTCCGTTGCATCCCAATAAAAATGATCCGAAAGCTGCTGATTGGATTTTTGTCGTCGACACCTTGAATTTTTGCTTTTGGACAGAAACAAAAAATAAGTGGTGGATAGTTGATGGACATAGTGGTTACTTTGCTCTTTGCAGTGCAATAAAAAGAGCTGTAGAGGTAGGAACTTCATACTATCTATTAAAATATAATTATGAACTTTTTTTTTGTACGTAAACATTCTTTTTACAGTTTTTTTTACATTTAATAAATATTTTGAAATGAAAGAAATATATCATTTAACGTTAATTTCAAAATAACTTGAGTTATTTTTTTTGTTTTTCTTCGACAGCACATTAAAATTTCTTATTCTTGCATTCATCCTTCTGAAGTTAAAATGATTGTAAACTTTGTACCCAACTTTTTGATCGCTAGTTCTGAAAACCAGTCACCTTGGGTTCAACGTTTGTTTTTTGGCGTTGTTTTTTTCTTCATTGCATTTATATCATTTGCAGTTTTCTTGTTGGCTTTTCTATTTCTTTTCTGACTTGAGTGTAGTTGTCGCTTGTATAAATTTAAATTGAAAACAACAGCAATATAGTGAAACGGTATTGGGTTTAACAAAACTTTTTTCAAGTTATATACTTATGCACAATAAAAATGGAGTATCCCAGAAAACTTGTTAGAAAATAGAAATTTTTTGAAAAAGTATCTAACGTACCTTGCATGTATTTTTTTGATTCGCCAGCTTTTCACGTTTTTCCTTAATGTTAATGTCATATTCTTCAATGGCTTTCATACGCTGTTTTTTCATGTAGTTGATCACATTTTTTTCTTTGGCGATTGCTTTTTCCTGAGCTTTTTTTTTTGCGTTCCACCTTGAGTTTTTCGTTTTGTTTAAAACCATAAGAATTTTCGTTTACTCAACAACAAACTCAATGCTATTGACAAAAATTTTTTATACCAGTTTGTCAGGTTGTCGAATTTACAAATTTGTTTCTCCACATGATGTTTTTCTTTGTTTTTGATTTGCCTGCGTTCCTTGATTTTAGAGCTTCTTTTTAATTTCATAACTTTGCATCTTTCAAATTGCTTTATCAATGCTTGCTTTTCTTCAATTTTTCGAAAATGTAACTTGCGTTTTGCCAATCGATCGTGGCGAATTTTTTTTTCCTCATTTCTCCGATTTTCTTTGAGATTTTCAATTAATTTTTGTCGTAGACTTTTAATTTTTCTTTGTTCAAGTTTTGAATTTTGTATGTTTTTTAACAACTTAATTCTCCGTTCCTTTCTTTGCATGCTAGAATTTTCCAAGTTATTTGTTAAAATAAATAATGAATCATGTACAGTTACAAGATAGTGATGTTTTTTTGATTTTACAATCGAATCACATGAACACGTAATTATTATGTGCACAATACACATAAGGAAATGAGAATTATATGTGCAAAAATTACGAAACATATTAGAAAAACTCGTCTAGAATTTATCGTCATTCGAACCTCATTTAAAATCCTTAATTCTCACAAATCGGGAAATTTATTCATCCAAAATAATTACTTCTCCAATGTTTCACAAGCTCCTTGCTCTGCAAGCTGAATCATTCTTTTCTCTTGGGACAAATCCGCTCTTCTATTCAGCTCTTTGGCAACATTTTCCGCGTGCGATTTTCTGAAAAAGTTCCTGTACTGATTGTATTCTTTAAATGTGCATCTGACGTCCAATTTTTCGGTGATGAGGTTCATTTTCATTAAGTGCTCGATTTTCAAAGGGCGTGAAAAAAATTTGGCCAAGTGCTGATCGTGCAACGCTTCGTATCGAAATGTATCAGTCTCTGGAGTGAGCACGTTTGTATCAAATTCCTTTGGGCTCGATTTGCTCCACAAATTTCGTCCTAGTTTTTGACGTGACAATGTATAAATGGTCCCTGATCCTGGAACCATCGGTATTTTCGCGTCCATTGGGAGCAACTTCCATTTTGGTAAACCGAAATTCGGTACTGCGCCTTTTGGTTTTGTCACGGAGTCGATTACTTTGTCGAATTTTCTATGTAGAAATTCGAAAATCGGTAAATTTTAGTTTTATTTTCAAGGTTAGAAATAACGTTCAATAAAATTTGAGCTTAAAGTGTTAATTCCAAAATTTCCGAAATCTAGAAGTTAAAAATGTTTGTTTTCCTCTATTTTCTCTTCTACGGAATGTGATTTTAAGGAGGTGAATTTTTTGGTTTGGGTATATTAACTTTTGCTTTTTGATTTTGAGGTATGATTCCTGTGGCATGTGCTATTTCCTTAACTTAGTACTGAACTACTTACGATGGAATTTTGATGTTTCGCATTTCAAAAGGTAGGTCTTTCATACTTAGAAACAATTATCAATTGTACACACTGTTAATTTTAACACGCGAAACCAAACTGTTTTGACATCTTGATAACTGCATGAAGTTATTCTTTATTTGTTTCGATTTTGATCAATGAAAAATTTTTAAAAAATGTTGCAAATTATTTTTCAGTAGCGAATTTCCAGAAAACAGAGTCAATATTTTTATATAACATTAATAATTTTTAAAGGATGGCATTCCAATTCTGGATCCGAAATATTACTCGAAAATCGAAAAAAGTGAACTCGAACACATTTTAAGGCCTGACGAAGGCTGGGAAAAAGTTCCATTGATCGACGAAAGAGTTGAAAATTTACGTCAAGTTGGGCAAGTTTTGATGGAAAAATTCAATGGTCAGTATACAATAAATGACGTATAGTGTGTAATATTCTGAATATTTAAAAGCTTTGAAATTGATATTTCATATTATTATCCAACTAAGTTTTGGCCTTAAAATATTTATCTGAATTCAAATCCGCTGCAGGCACGTTTACGGAGTGCATAAAACGGAGCGAAAAATCGGCCGAGAATTTGCTGAAATTGATCGTAAAGGAGTTTATGTGCTTCCGGGACGAAGCCAATTTCGAGGGTCAAACTGGTCTGTTCGCTCTGATATATGCGTAGGTAATCGAAGAATGAAAACGTATATTGAACTCTTCTACAATTTCAGTATCGTTCTATAAGAGAGCCCAAATATTAGTCGGCGATATATGGGCGTGCTTCAAGGGTAAAGACCTGGGGGAGTTTGGCGATATTGACGTCGTAACCATGTTCGCCGACTACCGCGTTCCTCAAGTTTTATTGCACTTTGGGGCGATGAGTTACAGTCCATCTCTGCTGAGTCTGGTGCAATCTGGTAACATCAATAATCCATGAATGTTTTTGAATAAAATAACTTTGTATTTAAAAAAATCCGTGCGAAAAAAATTTCGATTTAAAAACTGGAAATTCACAAAGTTTTGCTTTGTTGCTTTGTGGTTTGAAAACTCTAAAAAACCCTGGCGATCCTCGAGTTTTTTTTTCAGACAACTTTTTTTTGTTCTACACTATTATAGACACTGTGATGCAGCAAGGAAGTCGAGAGGAAGCTGAAATACGAGGCGTATCGATTGAAATTGTCGAACTCGTTGTAAAGGAAGTGAACTCGTACGTAAACGAACACCCAGAACTCAACCTCAGCGCCTGCAACTCCATAATGGTCGATCACTTTTTGTGGGACCACCGCAGGGCGCACGACAAAGAAATGGATGTAGTCCATTTTCACAAAGTCAGGACCATTTATTACTGAACGAGTAAAAGTCAACAGTACTAATAACCAACAATAAATACATTTTTGTAACTCTTAACAATTGTTTTTTTCATTATAGCTCATCCTTATCGTAAAATACAAACTCGTCTTTGGATAAAAATTGCGATTTGTTCGGCTGGTTGGAATATGTGTGTTGATATCGGTTTTTAAAAATGGTATGTTGTATGGCAGTCATGACTGTAAATAACTGTACAAAAGAGTGCGCAGTTGTGTTTTTTTAGCGACGATGTTGCTGTTGGAGCTTTTCCCAGAATCTGATGTTCTCGGTTATCTTTCCCTGTGGAATCGTTTCCTCGTTCTCGGATTTTTCCACTTCAACGATGGTGTCGATTTTCGCCAAGTGACGCGTAGGGGATGACATTTTGGTGTTGGGCACTCGGCGCAATTCTTCGCGAACTTGCTTGGACAGGGAGCGAGCGGTTATACTGTGCATACAGTGCCTCTGTGCCGCGATTACATGCACCTCCGGAGTCGTCGGCCTCGCATGGTTGGCTTTTTCTTTCTCTTTCGGCTTGTGAGAAAAAAGAAGAACATTATCGAGTGCTTGTATATGTAATTGGTATCCAAAAAGCTAAATAATAGTTTATTGGTAATTTCTAATTATCGTTATTACCAATTATGTTCCAACTGTAAATGTCATCTTTTAACTATAACTCAGTTTTATGATGGTTTTGGAATATACATATTTACGATGTTTGGAAATCTCTTTGGATCATAAAATTATACTTCAAATTTTGTTGAACACGAATATTCAATTCAGAATGAAAAACTATATAAAGGAGCTTTGTTTGGTATAGTATCAATAGTATATTATGTAACGTAGTGCAAGTGTCGAATTTGGCGAAGACGAGGGTTCAGGTCCGAGGCGAAGCCGAGGTGTGACTGTTTTGAAGGGCTTTTTCGAAAAATATACTTGTTAGAAGAATTTGTTGACTTCTCTTTTAGTCAATTTTTTCCTTTCCCCGAGTGAAATATGGGATTGATACTCTCGTGTCATGTTATTAAAATAAAATTCTTGTCTTTTCTTTTCCGGAAAATTACCTGCAACGGGAATTTTTCCTCCGCTGTCTCCTCATTAGTCTCTACTAATTTCTTGACATCGGACGATTCCACTTCCTCGTCAGCAGCGCCTTCTGCCAAGGTTTGGCCATTTTTCTGAGTGGGAGAGTCCTCCGAAACGTTCTCGGGAGAGTTCCTGTCTAGGGTTTCGTTAGACGACTGCAGGATTCCATCGTCACTGCTCTGGCTGCTTAAGCTTCTCCTCGTTAAAATGAACTTACTAACGTCGCCTTTTTCGTACCTGCAAACGTTTTTCATAGAATTTATCAATATCTGTTGAGTTTTACACCAAACAATTCATTTCCTTCGTTTTACCCACAAAAAATCTCGTGTTTCGAATGATGTGGAATTCAATTAATGAAAACCATATTCTGTTACATTATTGAAGAATTTAACTATTTTGTGCGACAAACGGTTGAATTTTTATTAATTTGTGAAATAAAATCCTTACTTGTCTTTTGCTCATTGTATTTGTCACTCATACAACACGAAAAATGAAAGAAGCTATTGTGAATCTTTTTTTGAATTTTATTACCTTGTCACAGGAAAAATAAATAATCAAAGTTTAAGAAAAGGCGAAAAAAAATCTGATCCCCAAAAATACTTCCTTGCAATTCAGAAAAATTTTCAATGTGCAAAAAAATCTAGAAAGCCCTGGCGCTCTTCAGAACCTGTAAGGGAGCCCGTAACTTACGGTACCTTTTACGGGTGTTTTGTGCAAAAAAACCCGTAAGAGAATTCGCTTAGAATGAGATATAAAAATGAAAGAATTTCAAATATGCATTTTATAAATTACTCCTATCTGTATTCTGCTCATGGATCTCATTTTTCATCTTCATTGATTTCTAAGACATTACGAAATTCGAAAATGTAAAAAATGTGGGTTATTTTGAACAACTTTTTATAATTGAAAAATTTTAAGATTTTGAAAACATCAGAAATATTACACATTTTTGACAACTTGGAAACTTTTAGAAATGCTGGAGATAATGGAATTTGGAGAAATTTGAAAACTAACAGATTTTGTGTTTCTACAATTTTGAGATTTTATACACGAAAATGCTAAGATTTTTGACAAATTATTATAGGATTTTGAAAATTTTGGAAATTATAAAACTTTTCCAAAATTCTTTTAAGGTTTTTGATTTATTGAAACTTTTGAGTTCTGAAAAAGTAGATATTAATATTGTAACTTTTAATATTCCCAAAAAGTTAAAAAATTTCCACACATTTAAGAATTTTCAAAGTTTACATGTATGTTCATACAATATGTCAGTGATTTTCAACGATTTTAAAATTTTGTGAATTATAAAATAATAGAATTTCTGAAAATCTAAAGAGTTTTAAAATTTTGGAATTTTCTAAACATTCAAATTCATATTTTTCTCAATTAATAATTTTTAGAAGATTTATAATTTTCTCCAATTTTTAATAATTGATTAATTCTCAACTTTAATTTTTCGAATTTTGAATTGCGATGTAAATTTCAAATTCAGAATAAAAACTTCAAAAATTCTTGAAACGAAGAAACTTTCGAAAAATAAAAAGCTTTTGATATTTTTGGATTTAAATATTTCTAGATTTGATTTTTTAATTTTCGATGAATTTTCAATTTTTTTAATTAAAAATTCATAATCAACTGTTAATTTTCAATTTTAATTTTTTTAATTTAAATTTTAATTCAAAATATCAAAATAAAAAATTCAAAAATTTCAGAAATGTGAGAAATAATGAAATTTCAAGAAATTTTATAACTCTAGAAATGAAAATGTTAAGGATTTTTGACATCTTGAAGAATTTTAAAAATAATCATACTTCAAAAATCCTCATACAGTTTTTAATTTTTCAAAACTTGAATTTTGGAAAGATTGAAAATTTCCTGGAAATTTCAACATTACTGAAAATTTTTGCGAATTCAATAATTTTTTATCTTTCTGGATATCTTCAATTTTAAATCTGAAATACATGAAAAATGTCAGTTATTATAGACGATTTTAAAACTTTACAAAATTACTAAAAGAACATAATTTTTGAAAATCCAAAATCTTGGCCATTTTTGGGATTTCGGAAACTTTAAAATCGTTTATTCCATTATTGATTTCTCTAAAAACTTTAAATATGCTTACGGGTTATGAAAAGCACCAGGGCATACAAAATCTTATTTGAAAAACTTGAAAAACTACATTTATGGGGTGAGGAAAATTTTATAATTCATCAACTTACTTTCCAAACTTGGTAGGATTTTCGTACGCGATATTGGGCACCGACTGCGCCGGGCTCATGCCGTAGGAAAAATTCCCGTTGACGTTTTTCCTTCCAGAAGCTCTATCGCGATCGTCCTGAATGTTCATATTCCCTGAATTTCTTGAAACATTCAAATGGTTTGAAGATTGAGTCCTCCAAAGACCACTATCGAAACCGAAGGATTTGAGGTCGAGCTTGTTGACGACTTTTCGCTCCGGTGATTTCCAAACTTTGCTCAACTCGTTCTCGAAACCGAAACTTTTCAAGTTCAATTTCCGAATTTCCCCTTTTCTCTTCTCTGTCGGACGTGGAATGGTCGGTTTAGAATTTTCCGAGTTTTCTCGATTGTTCAGCTTCGCGTTCACCTCGTTTTTGCTGTTTTTCCTCTCGTTATTCAAAACTTCCGGTAGGGACGATCCGTTTTTGAAATTTCGAGACGAAAAGTCAAAATTGCTGATTCCCGTGGAGTTTCTTTGCCACTGAGCGACTTTGGATTTCACGTCGATGAGGAAATCTCCTCCGTTCTGTAATAGAGTTCACAAGTTTTGACAGCTCTCGAAATGAAAAAGAAGCCACGTTTGACGCTACGTGGTGATACGTGGCATGAAAAATTGCGTTGTAAAATGAAATTTCGTTTACGTGGATGTTTGATTCTTAGTCATCGTTGATAAGTCGGGTGTCGAATGATTCTCGTTATTTCGAAATTCCTAGAAATCATTACCTATCAAATCGATTTTTGAAAAGCTCGTTTCCTTCCATTAGAAACCAGTTATTTCGATAGTGAAAATCGTACGAAGTTTGAAGATTTTACAACGTATTAATTTTTTTTTATTTTAAATTGTGAAATAATTTTTTCCATTCGTTTAAAAAAAATTGTGTTTTTGATGTGAAAATGGGTTGTGTTTTTATGTTCATGAAGTTTACAACGTTGACAAATCACACGAAAATTTTTTTCAGAGATTTACCAAAAATAATGTGAAACCTTGAAAAACCAAATTCGACGAAGCCCCTAACAAGGAAATTTTTAAAAATTCAAGAATACAAAAATTCTAAGAATTTTTATCTAAATTCTGAAATTTGAATTCTAAATTCAAAAATTCTGATTCAAATTCTAAAGTTTGAATTCTGAATTCAAAAATTTTGATTCAAATTCTGAAATTTGAATTCTAAATTCAGAAATTCTTATTAAAATTCTTAAATTTGAATTGTAGATTCAAAAATTCTGATTTAAATTCTAAAATCGAAAATTCACTGAAAAAAATTCAAGAGTTCACTGAAAGAAAGAACAAATTGAAAGAATTTACTCTGAAATATCACTGAATTTTGAAAGTTCCGATTCATATTCTTAAATTAAAATTATGGATTAGAGAATTCACTGAATTCAGTGAAAAAATTCGAGAATTTAAAAATTCTGAGAATTCTGTTAAAATCCTCAAATTTGAATTCTAAATTCAGAAAGTCTGATTCAAATTCTAAATTCAAAAAATTTGATTCAAATTCTGAAATTTGAATTCTAAATTCAAAAACTCTTATTAAAATTGTGAAATTTGAATTGTAGATTCAAAAATTCTGATTTAAATTCTAAATTCGAAAATTCACTGAAAAAAATTCAAGAGTCGACTGAAAGAAAGAACAAATTGAAAGAATTCACTATGAAACTTCACTGAATTCTGAAAATTCTGATTCATATTCTTAAATTTGAATTATAAATTCGAGAATTCACTGAATTCAGTGAAAAATTCAAGAATTTCGAAATTCTGAGAATTCTGATTTAAATTCTGAAATTTGAATTCTAAATTCAAAAACTCTTATTCAAATTCTGAAATTTGAATTCTAGATTCAAAATTTCTTATTCAAATTCTGAAATATAAATTCTAATTTCAAAAATTCTGAATTAAATTCTGAAATTTCAATTCTAGATTCAAAAATTCTGATTCAAATTATAAATTCGAAAATTCACTGAAAAAAATTCAAGAATTCACTGAAAGAAAGAACGAATTGAAAGAATTCACTGTGAAACTTCACTGAATTCTGAAAATTCTGATTCATATTCTTAAATTTGAATAATGAATTCAAGAATTCATTGAATTCAGTGAAATAAATTCGAGCATTTAAAAATTCTGACAATTCTGATTCAAATTCTGAAATTTGAATCCTAAATTCAGAAATCCTGATTCAAATTCTAAAGTTTGAATTCTAAATTCAAAAATTCTGATTCGAAGTCTGGTTCGAATGTTAAATCAAGAATTTAAATCTCAGAAAATATATTCTCGTGTGATTTTTGAACGTTGTAAACTTTGTCAACATTGTGTTTTTCGCTATTTTATTGTTAATTTCGGCGTTGATGGTGGTTTCCAGGGGAAGAGTAGTTATTCACAACAAATTTCCATCCCCAATAAAAGTTTTTTTCGAGAACTTACCGAGATTTTTTCGGAGATAGAACGTGTGGAGAATTGGGATGAAATTATTTTTTCAACTCGAAAAGTATTGAGGAAAATTGATTGAAAATTAACTACAATATAATGTTCTTGTATTTGTAAATATGAGTATATAATTATTTATGACGTTATCGCTTTCTCGATTCCATGAAAGTTGGAATTTTCACGTAGTTTTGAAAATGTATTGCAATTTCGTGACTGTAAATTTCTCAAAATTTTAGAATATGGATGATACATTGAGATTCTGAGAATGTAATACATCGAAAAACTCTTGATATTTGAAAAGTTTTTTTGATTTTTCTAAATTTCGATCAACGGAAAGTCTTAACTTTCAAAAAAATTTCGAAAAACAAGAATCGTAGAAATTAAAATCAGACAATATATTTCACTCTACAAAGTGTGATTATATATATTATGTAATAAACTTATTCATTTTTTTATGTTCTTTTTTTGTAATACTTAAAGAGTATTAAAGAAAATTGCTTGAAACTTTACCTTTAACATAAGAATGTTCCGAATTGTTATTGTGAGTATATATTATTCACGAACATGTTCATGAGGAATTATTTATTATATTGTTACTTTCTGAATTTCATGGAAGTTATAATTTTTACGAATTCTTGGTAATTAATAAAGTATTCTATTTTAATATTTATAAAAAACAATGGACATTGATCACATCATAGGAACCATAAAAAACATTGAGATTTTTCAGAATTAAAACATTTGCAGAGTCTAAAATTTAATATTTATTTTGATTTTCTATGTCTTAAAATATCTGACACTCATAGAATGTTACAGAAGCTTAAATTTTCATATCATGCACAACTTTTTATAGACCCCAAAATATGGAAATAGTTTGGCGACTGTACGGATTATTTGTACATTTGGAAACTATAAAACCTCTTGTTTTTCTCACCGAAGAGCCAGCAAATTAAGAATTAAAAAATGTAAATTTTCTCTAATAATTTATTTTAATGTCCGCGATTCTCGAAGCTCCCTCAACGAAGCGAATCGTCTTTCCATAACCTCTGGAACAATAGGCGGTTCCAATTTTAAATTATTTTCATCTACTCTACCACTTTCTTCATTATTTCTACGCTTTACGATTTTACGATTCCCTGCATTCGAAATGTCAAACGAAAAACTCGAATCTAAAAATTTTTCCATCAATCCCTCGTCGAACCTTCTATTCTTTTTTTCAATAACTTTTTTCCTTCTGTTTTTAACTCTTCCATCCAAACCACTAAAACCATAAAAACTCGATATCAATTCTGAAACGTCTTTTTGGCATCCTTCCTCTATTTTATTCTTTACGCCAGATTTGATTCCTCCGAAAGTATGCTGCTTCAGCTGCGCGAAATCCCCGATTCTGGAATTCCCCGAATCAGAATGAAAATCTTCTAGGTCCGAAATTTCGTCCTCGTCTGACCTAAAAACTTGCCAAGTTTTGGGAATAGTGCTAAATGTGCGGTATTTTGGGATTCCAAAAACAGGGATTTTTTTCGGGTCGTCATTTCCCCAGTTAAGTTTTTTCAGAGAAAAGTCGTTGGAGTTGCAGGGTAGAAACTTGAGGTTTTTCTCGGACTCGTCTGAATTTTCATCTTCGGTTTTGGTTTGGATTAGATTTTCAAATGGTTGAAGTAGTAATAGAGGGTTTTTGACAAAGTGGGCGCTCGAGTTCGGAGCTCGGAAAACGCTCCTGGGACCGTTTCTGAGGGAGTTTTCCTCGAATTTTCCGAGGTTGGAACTCACCTGGGGTTCTAAACCGCTTCCGGTTGAGGTGGAAAATTGGGACATCGAACTTGTTGGCCGGCTCGTGTTCAAGGAAACGGCTGTGGCGCGCTGACCTTTTTCGCCACTTGGGGATTTGGCTTCGTTTATGTAGTAGTCTCTGCCATATCTGCCAGAAATTATTAGACCGTAATACAATAATGCAACATTTTTTTTTCTTTTTTAATGTTAAATCCAAAATTTCAGCATGATAAAATTATGGAAATTAGTGCCTCTGAATTCCAATATATTGACAATTTTTAAAATATTCAGAAATCCAAGCCTTGATTTTTTAAATATTTTTTCTTCAAAAATGTTTCATTTTTCCGAAATCTGTAATTTGTAACTTTGGAATATAAGGTTTTATTTTCAAAAAATTTTTCTTGAATCTAAATCTGAAAATTTTCTACTAGGATAACAGTTTTTTATGATTTTTGGAATTGTGAACCAAAAATTTCAAATCTTCAAAGTATGTGTGTTCCAAGTGCATAAATTCTTAAAATTTCAAAATTCAATTATGCATGCGTTATTCGCTCAAGTAAAAAGTCTTTAAAACATTATGAATACTAATTTTTGCAATGGATAGTGAGATTTACATCTTTTTTTGATTAAATGGGTGCATAGATAGAAATTATTCAATACACATAGATTTGGCTAAATTTTTGGCTCGTATTAGCACAATATTTATTAAAATTTGGTCTTATTGTAGTATTTTTCGTGGTTTTTGGCAATGTTAGTATAACATCAGTTCAAATTTAATTTCTTAAATGATGGCTAACAACAGGCTAATGATGAGTTAATCCCTAGTAACTGTGATTTTTATAAAACGGTTTATAAAAAAAGTTTTTATAAAAACTTTATATAAATATACCAGTTTTATAAAACTGTGTTTATAGAAAATGTCAATGTTTATAAACACAGTTTTATAAAAAATGTCATGTTTCATAAAATCCTTGGCATTTAAAAAACCTTCTAAAAACGACAACATTTTATAAATAACTACATACTTTATAAATGTCTTTACATTTTATAAATAACTACATACTTTATAAATGTCTTTATAAAAGCCTTTATAAAGTTTTTCAAAGTCTTTATAACCCTAGTAATCTTGAATCTTATATATGAAAAAAAAATTATTCATACTCAAAATTTATTAATTTATTCTTTGACACAAGTGCAACTAAGTAAACAATTTGCTGCAATAATTAACTAAGCGCGTAAATGCATCTGAAAAATTAACGGCGCCATCGGGATTCGGAACCCAAGGCTTTGGCATCTGTAACCCATAAACGATACTAGTGAGCCATACTGTGGTTTGTAATGTGTTGTAAAAATTTACTTCACATTTATCTTAATCTCGAAATTTACACGATAAAATTTTTTTACAGTTTATCATACACGTATTATACTAACAGTTAATAATAATTTTTTCATAGTTTAATATACACATATACTAACAGTTATTCAATGAAAGTTTTCTAAAAAATGCCAAGTAACTCGTATCTGTATAAAAATTGCGACTTTTATAAAAAACACATAAAAGTGTATAAAAACTATCTGTATTTTATAAAGGTTTTTTGATTTTATAAGGAACTTAAGAAAACTTTCTCATGCTTTATAAAGTACTGTGTAAAAATGTGCATGCTTTATACAGTATTGTATAAAAGCTGTCCTTTTATTAAGTACTTTATGCAATAGAGCACACTTTATAAAGTATTTTATACAACTTTTCCAGATTTATAAACATTTTCGTGCAATTGAGAAATATAAAAATTCTCTTTTTATAAAGTATGATAGTTTTTATAAAACCAGGTTTATAAAACTGGCATTTTTTATAAAGTTTTTATAAAATCAGTTTATAAAAACGGAGTTTTTTATAAAGATTTGGCGAATTTTTGTAAAAATCACAGTTACTAGGGATATTGATCAAATATAAAGCGAATATTCGTTTTTTTTTCATATTGAATCACTATTGAAAGCTTTTTATTAAGAGCCAATATAATGCCTAATATGTGTTCATACGGGCCCAACATCAAGCAAATATTTTCTAATAATAGTACATATATCATTATTATTGAATGAATAATACTCTCGGTTACATCATCATTCAGAATCTGCTAAGGTGCGCCATAAGAAGTTTCACTTTAAAAACACTTCCCAAGTTTCGCAATTTCTAGATAATTCAAAAAGTGTAGAAGATGTTAAAAATTTGGAAAGACTTGAGTTTTTTGAAAATTTGTCAAACATTGAAATTTTTCCAATGTTGTGAAATCTCTATGGTAACATTTCAGAAGCAGTATAGAACAGTTTTCTAATTCTAATGAAGTTGACCACTGCAACAAGCCTACAAAGCTTTCTAAAGGTAAATAAAGCTTGCTTAATATATATATATATATATATATATATATATATAATACATCCAAATCTACCTTGATTTGGTGTCGATTTTATCTCCGATGTAAATTACTGTTTCTGACGACTTTGGTTTTCCAGTTTCAGCATTTCTGTGTTCATAGAGAAAACCTGGTTGCACTTTGCATATTCTGGATTTCGCACTATGTTCAACTTTTACCGAGTTTGGAGCTCTTTTTAATTAAAAATTTCAATAAAATCGATGTTTTATAAATTTATAATACACACATTTAGGTATGAAAGACAATGTAATTTTAGAGTAAAAATTTAATTTTATAGAAAAGAGCAACTATTATAAAAATTGTTTGGTAGTTAAAAATTTTTGTTTCAACAAATTAATGGATTTTGTTTGGAAAACAAAAAAGAGAATCTTGCATATCTTGCAACTGTCTGCTTTTTTTGTGTAAACAAAAATTTCGAAAATTGAAATTTTTTTTGTTCGTTCTGATTTTAGACTTTAAATGTTTAGGAACTGTCGTGTATTTCAGAAGATTCTACACTTTCCATTTTGCTTTCTACAAAATTTATTAAAAAGTCGAAAATTATAGTATGTATTTTTTTTATCGATACCTTTTTTTTCTGTAACTCAAAAAAGTGTTTGCACTTTTTCATTCTTTTATTCAAAATTTTAAAAGAACTTTTTTCATATTTAGTTAGTTTTTTGAATTTTACTCTTTTTTGAAAAATAACGTTTTTTGAATCTTTGCAGTTTTTTTGCTTCCTTACATTAAAAAAATAGTTAATTTTGTTGTTTATACGAAAATTGATACTCTATGAAAATTTTCGAAAATTTTTTTGAAGCCATTCTCTCGAATTTGACAATGATGAAGAATCGAGTTATCTGAAACAGTTTTTAAGTTGATTAATTATAATTACCCTGATAAATCCGTCATTTTAGAATATTGCTTTTCCAAAAGTCTCTTTGTAATGTTTTCCACGCTGTAAGGGTTATTTTCGATTGGTGCTGCATTTTCCCATTTCCTGTGCTCACGCTCGGCTAAAGTCCCTGTGAATACCCGAAATGATTCAGTTATGATTAATGAAAGTTTCTCAACGAAACGGAAATTATGCTTTAAATTGTTTACCCGGTCTTGGCGGTGAAAATAGTCCGATATTTTCAAGTTCATTAGGTGCCTCAGAGTCTTTCCTGTAGGTACAAATTACTCGAGTTATTTAAGTTTTAGGTAACGTCCCATTGTACGAACAGATAAAACAATTATTCAAATTTTTTTTTTTTAGAAATAAATATCTTGAAAATTTAACTAGGATTTTTCGTTCCAACACATTAATAAGTTTTTCTTGTTAAATTCATATGAAAGAAATTTACAAAATAAATTACATTTCGTCAAGCCTTAACAGGTTGGCTGATAAGTCCCCGGTCTGACACATCGATGGCGTCGCTAGTATTAAATGCATATTATTTTTATATAGTACCAACCTTCAAATGATTCGTGTCAAAATTTGACGTCTGTAAGTCAATTAGTTTGTG
>JAPYZL010030762.1:0-12574 GCA_030522825.1 Platygaster orseoliae | reverse complement strand
GAATAACTTCTTTGTTTTTGAGTTTTGCAAAAAGTGGTAAAGGACTTTTCGACTCGAAATTGAAAAAGGAATTCAGGATTTTTTTTTTATCGCGGACTATGAGGCACCTTGTATGTAGATCACATGAATCACAAAGTAAATTAATAATTTTATTCAACCATATTTTTAGAAAAAATGCGTTTTAAGATGATATACCTAGATAGAAACATAAGAGAAATATATGTATCTTTAAAAGCGAATATTGTTAAAAAGATTACAAATGATATTTAAGAAATAGTAGACTCATTCTTTTCTATTACGAATTGAAATACTTTTTCTGAAATGTAATGTTATAATTAAAGTTGTTTAGCAATTTATGATTTTTTTTAACCCTTGAGGGTCTTGCAGAAATGAAAAATCCGCATCGTTATCACAAGGCGGAAGAAACAAATTTCCGCTGCGAGGCGATAAAAAGGGCACACGAGGCAGCTTGTTAGAGCTTTAGAAATGATCGTGCGGTTAGGGGGAGCGGTGTCATTTTTCTGCTTCTCCTTGGACAAACAGTCCCCTTCTCATCGCTCCTCCTTCAACTTCAGGACGAAACGCTTACGAGTATCGTACTTGTTGAGCCGCCTGATGTTTCTGAAAGCAGCGGCAAACTTTTCCGAGCAATTTTTCACTTGGTCGAGTCACCAAAACTTCATTCGATCCTAGATTGCGAGACTTGTTCTAAGTTTGTTGCGTCGTTGAGTAAAATGCCCACTTCTTATTGGCTCTTTTCACAAGAGCACGTGAAATATATCAAGTGATCATTATTTGCGAAACTTTTCGTGCAAATCTTTTCACTTTTTCTCTGTTTTACGGTAGTTTGAGTAATAAACTTTTATGCACTTCTAACCTCAAAGTTTTACATTTGGACGGGCTTTGAGACTAGAATTGCATAAAATACTGTATGCAACTTTTTGCGAAGACTATTCAAACCCTCGGCTTCGCCTCGGGCCTGAACCCTCGTCTTCGCCAAATTCGACCCTTGCACTACGTTACATAATGTACTATTTTTCATAAAGACACAAACTCAAGTTTTAGGAAATTCATTTTATTGATTCATTTTATTAGAACTGTAACAAACATTTGCTATTGAAATAAAAAAAATTTGAAGAGTCTAATAAATTGAGTACGCTTTTTAAATTTATATATAGTGGTCGTAATTGATGTTTTTCAAATGGTTAAACAAATTTTTAATATTTCTCGCTGATTGCTTGCAATGAATAAGTGTCGCTTTTTTCATGCATCGAAAAGACCGTGCAAATGGACTTGCAAAGTTGCTTGCGCAGTTTTCGTCCTATTCACTCCACTGACCCTTTTCACCCTATTTCACGCCGCATAGCTCCGTAATCATGCAACGTTTCAAACAAACTCCTGTAGCTCATTGAATTTTACATTTTTGTTCATGTTCATTACCCAAGCGAACGTCAATTCTTAGCTTAAAAAAGAGTTTTAATTGATTTTGAGGGAAAAAATTCGCACTCTTTCAGTGTGGAAGAAAATTGCTAGAAAAAAGCGAAATTTTATAAAATGCAATGTTTTATGATTGAAAATGTTTTTACTTTTCTGTGAATCAGTTATTTATGTATTTTGTGATTCTCTGCAAGCTACAGATTGTAAATAAAAAGATTAAACAAAGATTTTAGTTAATTCATATCGTGAGAATTTTAACTGTTTGATTCTTTCAATTTCATTTGTAGATACAAAATTTTTGCCCAATGTGAGTGAGCGTTTTTTTGAAAATTCATCAGAAATTTGAGCAGCACAAAAGAACTCGATATTTTTTTTGTAACTTTTAATATTCAGTGTATATAATTTGAGTAAAGTTATTTTATTTTTCTGCATTTTTTAATCATAAAATGATGAGTTTTTTTTACAAGTTCAGTAATATATTTTATTAAACTATTTAGAGTTTTTTTTGCTGTGGAACTGAATAATTTCAATCGAGATAAACATTGTAAAGAATCACACGAATTCAACATTTATTTAAATGTTCTTAAAAAAAAAATTAGCATATTCTTGTTATTCTTTGACAATGCGTAGATGATTTTTCATTCAAAAATTAAATTATTTAAGAAATTGATCTCAAAAATAAAAAAATTTAAATAAAATTTTGTGGGAAGTGATATAAACTAATTGTACATATTTTGATTTCAAATTAAATGTGTAAAGTTTACAATGTTTTTGAAAAACATTTAGTAGTTCAACTGATATTGTTTTAAATAAAAAATAAATATGTCGAAATCACATAAAAATAAACGGTATATTATGTAAAAATTCATATTAAATATAGTTAAAAACCAAATTTTTTTACGAAGCTTTAAAAGTATTATACAACTATGAAATTTCTTTCATAACATCAAAGTAACGCAGATAAAAATTTTGATCCTAAGAAATACGTATACTCTTGTTTTTAGCTAATTTTCAGTTGCACAATTTTTTTATTTTGGTTTTCCAATTAAATTCTTAAGTTCGAATAATTATTAAACAAAAAACTGTCATGACAAGTGATAACTTTCTAATCATGATTAAAAATTAACCATTTTTCAGTTATATGTCACTGATTTATAAGCGTGAAATCAAAAATAAAAGTAAACAAAAGGATGCTTCAGATTTATAATTTTCTACTAATTATGAGTAATATTAATTAAGTTATTGTAGCAACTGAACTCCAAGCATAATGTTTCTATTCCTCTTAATTATCGTTAAACATCGTTAGAATTGTTAAACATTATTAATAGCTTGTGAATAAATAGAAAATGCAATTATTCTAGTCGGGAAATACTATTCATTCATCACACTTGACTGAATTACAAGTCTCTTACACATTCTTTTCCCACGAGGGTTTTTAAAAAGTCAAAGAAACTGTATTAAATCTGATCTTAGAGCTGAATATTCATAATTCCGAGAAGCGTGAAATATTTTAGATTCTTGTCGTATGACGCTGATTGTAGTAGATACTAAAGAATAAAATATGAATATTTTGCGTCACCGAAAACGAAGTTTTTTTTCTAATTCAGTCTAAAATAATTTTGGTAAGTACGAGACTCACACTTCAGAAAAATATTACTAGTTTTCTTTTAACCCACATTAACTTGAAAAAGTCTATGACTTTTTATTAACTTTCACTTAGATTTTTGAGAAAAAAAAAAAAAAAAAAAAAAAAAAAATTAATGTGTTTTATTTGATTCAACTGAATTTCATTTTGAATAGGCAGCATAAAAAACTTCTGAATTTTCAGTCACTTCTACTGAAAAAAAAGTTAATACTGTTAAGTAGATAAATTTTTATTGCTGAAATTTTGGTTTCATTTATGACAACGGAAATTTTTAGTTGCACCAATTTCAATTTTTTTTTTAACCAGAATGATGAAATATTTCAATTGGAACAAACGAAAGTTACCGTATTGTCAACTTTTTCATTTCCTGATCAACAAAATGCAGTTAAAGCAATTTCAGTTAATAGATGTAGCATTTAACTAACATTCATTTTAAAAATAGCTTAAGGAAGTTAGTAACAAATATATTCCTTTGTACAACAAATATTAAATGCACCCTTTACGTATGTTACACATTTTTGTTCCATGAGATTTGCACATGTAATAAAGGCGAACGACCGATCACCTTGATATTCTTATCTGACTATTCAATTATGTAAAGTAGAATATACGATTACCTGAACATATGTATCAATGTGAATCAGCCCAATTATGACTGCCATACATTATTGATTTACAATTGCATCTAAAATTTCAATTACTTTTGGTGATTATGCAGAGCGCTATCTAGAGTAAATCGATCGGCTTTCGTGGTGGAATGTGTGAGGCAATTTACGTTGTCGTTTTTTCTGTGGCAGCTTGTTATTCGTTCGTTGTCCCGTGATGCTCGTAATAATTACATTGTATGCATAATTGTCAAGCGTGGACGATACATAATGACATGCAATTACGTCAAACAAGCAAGAACATGTTTGTACATTTGCGGTAATGAAATTATAAATAGAGTAGTTATCGTATAATCGAGAGCTGCTTTGACAATGTTTTTCGGGTTTATGGATAAAAGTTTTAAGAGCAGCATGATTCGTTTACTTGTTGATTAATGATTATGCAGACAATTGTTTATACGATTCCGGTTGCTTGTATGAAATTGAAGTATCACGTTCTTGAGTGTGAGTCATTTATCAAAATCTTTATAACAATTTGAACTGTTTTAAAGTCAAATTGTTGACTGTTACTTTTTTTCTCGATTTACTCCCACGTTGAAATCGTCGCAGACAAAACATTAGCAAGTTTTAATTGGCAAAAGCTTTCGAATTTGTTGGAACTGATTTACAAAAATCAGAAAAAACTAAACAAAGAAAAACGGCGCAAGTACGTTCCCTTCAGCAAGCACTGAGGAACCAAAAAATATGCTGCTTCGAGAGGGAACGGAGAAGAGTGCGGAGCACATTGAAGGCATTAAGGGAGGTCTTGCCTCAATTCCAACCAAACGCTAGAGAGAAATTAGTGGCACCGATGCACGGTTCGAACGGTTTTGCCCTCGGTGATTCCGCATTCTCCTTTTCACAATATTTGAACCCCTACTAACGACGGCTGTGAGGGATTCCCACTACGAATTCATCCGAGACTTTTCAGTCGCAATTAGCGAAAAACTTTTACCCCCAACAAACAATGAGTTTCATTTGTTTTATTGCATTAATTTGTTATATCGCGTATCAATCTGCAAGATACATTTTTCAATATGGAATTTTTTAGATTTTTTACGTTATACATTATATATTATATATAATTTTTTATATAATAATATATTATACAGGGTGATCCAAACTAAGTAGAACACCTGAAAAATTAAGATTCCTTGTAAAATTCTCAGACAAAATTTCCTTTGCCACTTTTTACAAAAGTCAAAAATAAAAAAGTTATTCAACTTTGAAATTTAAACAATAAATGCGCTTTTTCAACAAATTGAGATAAAAACCACGGAATCTACCCAAATTTTCTTCATATTTTTTGAGTCGAAAAGTCCCATGCCACTTTTCGCAAAACTCAAAATCAAAAAAGATATTCGAGATAGAAGTTTCAACCAATCAGATTTCTCAGATTTCAAAGTCGAATATCTTTTTTGATTTTGAATTTTGTAAAAAGTGGCAAAGGACTTTTTGATTTTGAAAATCATGAAGAAAATTTCGATAGAGTTTGGTCCGTGGTTTTTATCACCATTTGTTGAAAAAGCGCATTTGTTGTTTAAATTTCAAAGTTGAATAACTTTTTTATTTGTGAGTTTCGTAAAAAGTGGCAAAGGAAATATTGTCTTGGAATTTTACAAGGAATCTAAATTTTTCGGTGTTCCACTTAGTTTGGATCATCCTGTATAATGTTATTACTACTACTACTACTACTAATTTTTACTGAAAAGTGATACTTACCAATTTCGTTTTACCAAGGTGATTTCTATCTTTATCATTAGAGCCAGTACGCACAAATAAATATATTTTATTTTTCGAATATTTCTTATTATTTTCAAAAAATTTTTATGTTATTTGTAATCCAGTGAAATTGATTCCAATATATTGAAATTTCTAATTTATGTTTTATACTGGTGGTTTCTTTTTCTCAATATTTTTAATACTTATTCTGAGTTTTATTTTTGTCAAAAATAAAAGATTCAGGCGATTTTTCATCTTCTACTCTTTACTTGGTTAAAATTTGAACTATTTTGTTATTAAAAAACTATTTGTATGTGTCGAAGTTTTTTGTAATATTCAAAAACAAAAACAAAAAACAAAAACAAAAAATGATTATATATTTCATTTTTAAGTATAAAAAATAAATTAGCAATTTTCAGTATGAATTATATTTATATTCAAATTAAAAATTTTGAAAAATACATAATATTTCATCATAATGATGATTCTATAAAAAAAAAAAAAATAATAAATTGAAATAAAAAATTACATATATTTATAAAAATTCATATTTCTCAATGTGACGTGATAATAAAACAATATTTATAACTTGATAATTATTATAATAGAAAATTTCATCAATGAAATTTATTTCAAATACAATTAATTTTTGATGTATGTTTTACAGATAGTTATTCCTTTTATCAAAATTCTTTACCTTTATTCTGAGTTTAATTAAAAAAAAAAAAAAAAAATATGCGGTCGATTTTTTATCTCGTACTCTTTACTTGGTTCCAATTTTAACGATTTTGTTATTGATAAGATACTTGTATGTGTCAAAGTTTTTCGTAGTATTCAAAAACAAAAAAACAAAAAAACACAAAAAAATGATCGAATATTATATTTTTAAATTAAAAAAATCAAATAGTTACAAAAAGTAAAAATTATATTCATATTTAAAATTCAGAAATTTGAAAAATACATCATATTTCATCATAATGATTATTTTATAACGAATATAAAATTTAAGAAAATAAATATTAATTGTTATTTTATGAAAAAATTAATATTCATAAATGTGACGTAATAGAAAGAGTATTCATAACTTGATAATTCTAAAATAACATTTTTTTTTAAATTTATATTCCAATGAAATTTATTCCAATACAATAAATTTTCTCAAGATTCTGAACGCATATTCTAAGTTTAATTTTTTTCAAAAATAAAAGATGTAAGCAATTTTTTATCTTGTACTCTTTTCTTAGTTCTAATTTTAACGAGTTTGTTATTGAAAAAATACTTGTATTTGTTCAAGTTATTTGTAATTATCAAAAACGAAAAAAACAAAAGTAAAAAATGATTGAATATTATATTTTGATATATAAAAATAAATCAGTTATATAAAGTATAAATTATATATGTATATTTAAATTAAGGAACTGGAAAAATACATATCATGTCATTATAATTAAAAAAAAAAGAAATTCAATAAATATTTATCGTTTATTATTATAAAAATTAATATTCCTACATGCGACGTTGAATATCCATAAACTGATAGTTATAAAAGAAAATTTTATTTCTCACATCTACACACTCGAAGAAACTCACTTCGGAATGGGATTTTATACCCGGGAAATGCACGAGTTGACTTCTTTGATTGCAATCATTATTGACTTTATCCTAGGCGATAAAATGATTGTACACTCATCTCACACTTGAGAAAATATCGAAATGACTTCTGTGGCAGAGTGAAAGCTACTGTATTAACTTGGCGATAATAACATATGTTTTCGTTTTTCGACATTACAAATATGTGATTATTACGGCGTTTCTCGAGTGTAAGATACGTGACGAATGTTCAGTTACTGCTGAATAAAATCGCGAAGATTGCTCGCAACGGCTTTCTTCCTTGATGGGAAAGAACTTTCTACCAGTTAGATGCAACTTGTTGTTGTTTTCTAACCAACCTCATTTCCGTACTTCCGTCGACCACTGAATACCATTACCCACTCATCACATTCGTCATCGCATCATTTTTCTTTTTCTAGGACGATCTGTTTCCAGGCCGTTACACGTTTTAAAAAGAAATTTATCATGTGAAGTAAGCACATTTAGTTATAACAAGACACTGGAACCGTAGTTTCTTTTTCATGTCTAACTCAAATGCACTTTTTTTGCAGGTTTTATTTGTTATATGTTATTTCTTCAGTTTTAATGATAGGAAAATGATGTATCAATAAAATTTGTATTTTTTTGAGTTTTAAATATTTTTATAAACTATCTTTGATAATCGTATTTATTATTAATTTTTCGTAATTCATCGAAAATAAAACGTTTATGATTCTTCACAACTTTTCGTTATTCAGTATTCGTAATTTTGTGAATATTTATTAAATTCCTACTTTCGTTCATTTCTCAGTTGACATTATTCTATGTGATTATTTTTCTTAGTGAAAGTGTTCCCCTTATGATTTTTTTAAGGAGGTTGAAGAGTTTGAAGTTTTTTAAATAAATTTTATGATAGATTAGTGATTTATATTGAGTATTCATGAACGTTTTACTTAAATTAATTTTTCTCTTATTTCCTAATTTTTGTTAACTACATAAAAGTTTTATTACGACGATTCAAAGTAAAGTAGTCTACTTTTTCCATTTTTAAAACGATCAAATTTTTATTACTTTTGCTTGGTAGATAATAAAACCATTAAGGAGTAGTCTTCTTTTAATAGTTTGTAAAGCAAAATAATTTTTTTTCTTTTTTTATAAAATTTAAGAAAAAAAAACTAACTTACAAAAATCAATTTAACTTAAAAGAAAGGATTAGAAATTAAAACTAATGTTTTTAGTTTATCGAAGTAGAACTCATATAAGAACAAAGATAAATTATTATAATATACGTTTGATAATTCATTTTCTTCAAAGGAATTTCGTGATATTCGAAACATTTTTAAAGACAAAGTCAAATTTGGAAAATGAAAAAATTAAATGAATAAACATTTCCCCGAAATCAAGTCAAATTCCCGAATGTATCTTTACTCGAATACAAATTCCTCAAAGACCAATCCCCGAATTGCTGTTTACCCGAAAACAGCTGATTATTCTCAGATTCCCGATTTTCAACTACTAAAAAATATATATGAGATGTCCGAAAAAACAAAAGACATTTGTAACCGTAACTGACAGAAGTTTATGAAATTCACTGAAACTGTAAAAATGCAGAAACAATCACTCCATACATCAAATTAATCTTTCCAATTATAATCGTTTCGAAAATTCTGCCTGATTGTCAATATTCCAATTAGTTTGAGACGTCTTTTGTCTGATACGATTTCAGTTTCAAAGTCCATTTACGATCGAAATCAATCCCTCCAATAGAAGCATCATCGTATGAGTTGAACATTCCAAAACAGTGTTTCATAACACCGTCTTGCACATAAAATTTACTACCCAAGTAATTGAAATTTCACTCTAATTTCGAGTGCATCAATCATGGAGGCTTTGCAAAATTATTATCGTACACGAGGAATTTGAAATAATGATCTTTCTACATGCGCAATAATGCATAGAGCTGTTTCGTAGCTCGTGTGAGGTCGAAAAGGATGGGAAGGAGAGCGCACTTTTCGGATGATTCAATGAGGATGCCGAGGAACAAGCGTTTGGTTTACGAGTCCGCCAGTGCAGGGCGAAGTGGCTGAGCGATAATTTGTGTTATCCAGCTTAATACTACCCACGTGCTTGTACCGGCCAATATTTCATGTTGTTGACTAGCACGACTCGCCCTCCTGCTTCGGCAGTCCGACACGTCGCGATGCATTGATTTTATCTCTAAACGCCCTACTACCTGTACGTACACTTAGCTTACTCCGATACGTATTCGTCCACGGAGAACGACTTTGTTTCTGATAACGAGTGATAACTCTGTTTGCGAATCCCTGCATTTCTCGTAACTCCTGCTTCACGCGACTCGACCCACGCGCGAAAAAGCGACTATTCATTATTCGGAAACGCACACGTTCATGGGTCGTGATATTCCATTGTCTGGAATTTGTTTTGAAAAATGTGTGAATAAGTTGACAGCGTATTTCGAACGTCAAAATGGTTTTTATCTCGTCCATCTTTTGAAAGGAACTCAACCACTTCAGAACATTCACACAACTTTTTTTCGAAAAAAGAATATGAATCAATATCATGCCAATACAAAACCTCAGTATTTTGTAAGCGGAGTTCGGTGTTAGATTCATCAATAAATTTTCTATTCTCTATCGACAGTTCGGATATATGATACAGACAAGCGATAGCTAGAAGGTTCTTTTATTTTACATGTAGGACGACGCAGAAACAAAAATTGCAGCACCCAGCGATGAAAATAGGGCCACAGAAGCTTTGCGGAATTCGGAATTGATGTTTCGCGTGTGTTCGGAAAGGTATTGAAAGGGTCGCATTTACAAACACGTAATACGCGCAAACACCTACAAGAGGCAATCGATTACTCATGCTTTATACACGACGTCCTGTCTACTTTTATCAAAGCAATGATGATCAAGTTTTTCATGCTCGTATAGTTGTAACACACTTCTCTTTTCATGCATGAAAGCCGTGAGTCGATATTTGCTCCATGACTGTAATCTGGACGTTACAACTTCTCAAATGTTTGCAGTACCAATTTAACTTGACGCCACCTTTGCGAAATAATTCACATATGGTTGAAAGCACTTTTCAAAGCCTAGGAGGGAAATCAAGGCAATTGAGGTTTTCGCGCGAGATAAATAAACGGAATCAGAACTTTTGATTTGTAGATTAAACATTCAGAGACGATAGTTTTGGTAAACTCGATCTCTTTAATTCAGAAATAGACTTATAGTTTATACGGAACAATTGTTTATAGTATGTACAAATTTGTTGAGTATTTTGAGGAGCCCATTTTCCCGAGCGAAAATTTTCCATTTCATCGGAGATTATTTGTCGACGGAAGTAGGTACGATCGATTACCAATGTTCCGTTTTATTATCATTGGCATACCACAGTATTTCATTCTGGCGAAGGAAACGCCACAGCCCGATTGTCATAGCCTACGACGGAAAAGCAGTGTTGCGAAAATGGCAGCAGTTTTTATTTATTACGAATTTCCAACAGAGTTTTTTATTGTTCACGTTTCTTTTCAACATGATGCAAAAAGTGATTTTGTACTCAGTACAGTAATTTTTAGTAGAAAAAGAGATGATGGGAAAATAAGGAAGTTTTAACCATTTATTTTATTGATTTTTAAGATGGATGGAAACAGTTTTAAAAGTTGCTTTGTTTCATTATTATTTTGTTTAATGTAAATTGATTCTCATTTGAGTCCATTCTGATTAACGTAGAGTATTCATAGATAGTTTTGAAACCGGAGTTTTACGCAAGCGATACAGTCTGTCATTGCATTTCAACCGGGCAGAATTTCGGTATTTCATAATTCCACAGACAAACTGTATAGTCTGTCGATGGAACACATTGCTAGGGTGAATTCTCGCAAGGTTCAATCACATTCCAGGTCTATTTGCTCTCATAGCGTCCTAGAATATTTGCGCGTCACCTGTCGCTATTGGCTCCAGGCGAGCAAATACCAAATAGGTGTTGCCCACGATCTTTTTGCTGTTTCCTTTCGATCTTTCAATATAGCATTGTGAATCATAGGTCAATGTTTTTGCGTGCCTCTGGTACTCGAGCAGAGGTAAAATGGAAATAATAATTAAAAATGTTTATTATCATCTGGAATGTTTTATCTGATGAAATAAGTCATAGTATAAACAATCTGAAGATGTTTACGAAGTAGAGACATTTTCGAAATAGCTGAATTGTCGTGTTATATTTTTTTGGCGTAGGAAACAAATTTTTTTTTGAAGTGAAACTTCTCTACTCGAGGGAGTGTAATCGAAATCAGCTGACGGTTGTCGGAAAAATTTAACTGCGCGTTCAGTTGGCGCACGCGGGAAATTCAAATGTATGTTGAATTTCATACCGGCAAATAAAATTCATCTTACTGTTAAAATTAATTGGAAACTAAATGAATATTAGTTACGTTGGAATTGAAATTCAAAAATAAAAATTTTCAATAACAAAACTATCAATTATGGTTTATAATATAGCATGGAATAGAATTTTTTATGGTGATCCGTAGAAACACTGCAAATTGTTGAAAATACCAGTAAATAAAAAAAGTTTATAAATAACATGCATTACGAAAATTCTAGAAATCTTTGAAATGCCTGAAATCTGAAAAGTTATAATTTCTATAAATATCTATTAAAATATAAAAAAATTTTCAACTTCAATTCCTACAGTACCGAATTCAAAAAATTTAAAAAGTTGAATAGACAATCATAATACTCGTTCATTACTCAAAAATTAAAGAACTACAAAAATTATCAAAAAGAAAAGAAAAAAAATCGAGAACTCAAAAATCACAAGAATTGAATTTTACTACATATAACCCGAAATTTAAAAATGTGAGACTCTGTATTTCAAAATTAAAAATCATAAAATTGTTTCCATTGATCTATAATACTTAAAAAAATATAGAAAAAAATGTTCATTGAAAATTGAGAAAAATTGATGAAAATAGTCAATTTTCTAATGAAATATTAGAATTCTGTGTAGTGACCCTTAAAAACTTTGACAATTGTTGAAAATACCAGTAAATAAATAAAAGTTTATAAATAACATGCAATACGAAAATTCTTGAAATCTTTAAAATACCGTACATATGTGAAATTAGAATTTTTTATAAAATCTATGAAAATATAAATTTTTTCCAACTGTGATTTCTACAGTATCGAATTTGAAAAAGCTAAAAAAAATTCATAATGCTCGTTTATAGCTCAAAAATCAAAGAATTACGAAAAATATGCAAAAATATTAGAAAAAAAAAAAGAATCTGAATCTCGAAAATCACAAAAATCGAATTTTGCAACATAAAATTCGATTATTAAAAAAATATGAAAACTTTAAAAAAGTAAACAAAAGTTTGTCGGGTAGTACAGTACAAAAAATTTCATTAAAATTTTGTTTTTTTTCTTGCAACTTTCAGGTACGGCATGTATAATCTTGTACCTTGATTAATATTGAAAAACATAGCGCAACAAAAAATAATGATATCAAATCGTCG
>JAPYZL010030748.1:0-12685 GCA_030522825.1 Platygaster orseoliae | reverse complement strand
GCACCAAACTCGCTCTCTCGCTCTTGCGGCGGAGAAAATAGTATGTACACCTCGGGGAAAACGCCCGTTTTCCCGCTCGGTCTACAATATACTATTTTCAAACTATTGAACTATAACGTCCCCTTAAAATGATAGTTTATTTGTGGAATCTTCTTCGATAATGTTGTTCATTAAATTATATTTGTAAATATTTTCTTCTCGAAAATACTGATAGGCAAGAGCAATTTTTACTTATTAATAATTCATTACTTGGAATCAAAAGTCGTATGTTGCAAATTTACAAAGTTTGAAATTTTAATCGTTTTAATGTTCAAGTCTCAATAAAAATTAAAATTTTTAGATTCGTAAATTTTTTGGATTGTTTTTATTCCAAATCAATTCGAATGGATTGAAAACAAGATCTACTTCTGAGCTTCATTGACTATCGATTCTAGTCGTTCAGATCATTAAAAAGCCTCTCGACCGCACGCTGGAAGGATTGCAGTAACTACTCTCGCGATGCACAATGCTCTCTGAACAGAAAGTTAATTTTTCCTTCGGTGAAATAATAATTGAATCAAACCATTTATTTCATCAATTCATCTTAAGGTATTGGGAAATTACGATTCCTGCGTCTGTTGGTTTCGGTATTGAAGATAACTAGATCCTGAAATGGAAAAGTTTTTGCTAAGAAAACTCTTCGAACTACATATAAAGCCTCAATTCTTCATTCCGAATCACATAAAGTTCCATCGAGTTTCCCATTTTTCACCAGTTATCAAGTTTTTTTCCATTCAAACAGTTTTGGAAAATTCCGCTAACTTCATTTGCACAGTACTCGTCGGTGATAATTCATTTTCTATTGACAGATTCGTTTTTAAATGAAGCGGAAAATGGTGTATTTTCAGGGTAATGAAGCCTCGCTCCTCGCCCGGGGTGTCATACATTCGTTTTAAATATGCGCACTGGAAACTAATGTATCCCTTGGTGACGTGCGAGAGCTTTTACGCCGATAACTCCGGTGTTGCCTGACTAATGGCAGACGCGATCGCTTGTTTGTCGACGACGAACGCATAACTGTCAATCCGTGAATTATACCCGGGTGTGACGCTTTACGCGTAGAAAGGGTGGAGGGTTCATGCCACTCTTTTCTACATGAAACCTAATTATACATATAATGTAAAGCGTTTTGTTATCCATAATCTAGATGGAAGACAGAATTAATGACGGGAATTCGACTGATTAACTTTCGACAGTTTTCATCGTCCAAGTCGTCAGTAAAGTTATATCGGAATAAATGCTTTCTCCGAAAGCGTTAATTGAAAATTTACTAATAAAATGTAGAGTATAGGCTATTGTGCAAATGTTTTCAATACATAATTCTTCTCATGTACTAGAGCAAATGTGCAAAAATTTTTGCACATAAAATGTATATACTACATATACTAATAGACTTTGTACACAAAAGTGTACAAAGTCTAATGTCATCTAGTACTATTGCTAATTTTTCAATTAAAAATGTTTTTATTTCCCTTTACTGTTCCTATTATTTCTACATCGCAAGAGTACAATTGAAAAATAAAAAAAATGTTAATTATGTTTTGAAAAAGTTTTTCATTCCGAGGATTTCATGGAAACTTGTTTGAATACAGTTTCAACAACCACGAAAGAAGACTGTAACTTTTCTCAACTCAAATCCAAACAGAATTAATTGTTGAACATATCAATGTTTCGTCAATTTAACAAATCTTGAATTTTCATATTGTTACTCTTTAACGTTCTATGAAATTCATACTCAAAGAACCATTGATAAAAAGTGTACCAATCGTTGCACCGACTTTCTCGCAACGCAGTAATTTTTGAATTAGGATAAAGCCAGCTTACTAACAGTTCTCGACATTTGCGTGAAGCTGTGTATATAATTCCTTTTCATTCCGCCACTTTTCCGGATCTATTAACTTTGACTTGTTCAGCGCGACGATTATTATTAGCCTCATGAAAGTCTGCGAGGAACGTTGTAATTACTCGTTCCGACTTGCGCAAAAATTCTCTCGTCAAGCGCTCGACAATGCGCTAGCAAGGACAAATTGTACCACGAATCGTGAGATGCTAAGGCTCGATTCGAAATTTCTAATTCAACATTAAACTTTTAATTAGTTTGAATTGTTTCTTCATTTCTTAAAGTTAAGAACACGCCTGACTTTATTCTTACCTACAGTATGAGTAGGAAATTTATTTTTATCGATTTTACAATGAGAAGAAAATGGAAATTCTTACTTGACTAAGGTTGCCAGACGTCCGCTTTTCAGCGGACATGTCCACCTTTTTTGTCACGTATGAGAAGAAAATGGAAATTCTTAATTGACTAACTTGACGAATCAACAAAGTGGATCGCTGTGTAAACTTTTCATGCGATTTCAATATTGAATAAACAAATTTAGCTACATATAGCGCATAAGTTTTTCCATATGCTTATGTTGTTATTCAATAAAAATGCTTTCATATTAAAAGATATTCAATTTGGTGTTTCGGGAACTTTTCTATACTAGTCAAGGACCATATTTTATTCAACAACGTGAAGAAATGCGAGTTTTATAAGATACAAGCGTGGGAAAAACGAGCCATTACTTCACAGCGTTGAATAAACTTGTTTTTCAACCTGAACATAGACAAATAAGTTGAGTTATACAGCAAAACGATTACCGTTTTGTGTGGGAATCAAAACCCACATTTTGTGAATTCATATCTGTTTTACCAAACGTGACAAGTGCATGTATCGTCACATCGAGCTTGGCAACATTCCAGGGTAGCTTGATTCCAACCGGGCAATTGGAACGCACCCCAGGTTTTTGTTCAAAATGAAAAATGCTCTTCAACAACCTTATGTTTTTGTATCAAAGCTGGTCCGTGTCGCTATTCAAAACGTTTAAGGGGTTACATATCTTTTTCTCTAGGAAAATACAGGGTTTTTATTAATTTTTTAAAATTATGTTCCATAGCTTTCTTCAAATACGATGAAAAGTTTAATAAGGTACATTTTTCATGAAGTTTTATAAATACGAACCAAGTAGTGAATTCAAATGTGTTTTTGCCGAGACTAAAGGAATGTGTTCAAAAAATCCATGTTGCAAAATTAATTTGTACAAACAGTTTGTTTCAACAGATCACACGTAGTGACAAGAAATAAATCTTTTGTGTAATTTTTCTGAGAAGTATGTTTTTGCAAAAAGTAAATGAATTTACATTGTTTTTAGGACGATGACTGAAATTTCTACATCACTTTTTGTTCAACTAGTTTATTTAGACAAATTGTTTAATTAATTTTTTACGTATTTAAAAGTTAGCGTAAAACGCACACTTTCGGTAGTTTCCGAGGTCGCTGATTACGAATCTGATATCGAAATCATCAAAATTCATCTATTTCAATAATTTGTATAAATAATTTTTCACAAATTTGAAAGTTTGCGTAAAGTGCACACCGTTAATGGTTTCCGATCTCGCTGATTCCAAATCTGATATCGAAACCATAAAAATTTTTCAATTAAATAATTTGTTCAAATTATATTTATTTAATTCAATAATTTGTTTAAATGATAATAGGCTCGTTTGAGCCTATTATCTGACTCAAGGGAATTAGAAAGTAGGCAAAAACAAGTTTGGTCCTTGGGTCCCTTTTCTCGTTCCAAGCCACATAGGTATGATGATCTGAAGTCCTTCAAGAAAGCCAAGAAATGGGCTGAAACGTTAGAACACGAAACTCGATAAATTGATTAGAATACGGTCATAGTAGCAAGAAGACTCATTACAGTGATTAACATTGATAAAGGAATCGTTTAAAAAATTATGAGAATGAAGATGAATCGAATCGTATGTTCCGACTCTGGTGATTGAAATGATTCAAACATTTACAAATATAAAAAATAATTCTTAAAGAGGGAAACAAAAGTGCCGAAAGCTTGAAAGAAAAATGTCAAAACTAATCTTAGCTCCTTGAAATCGCGATAAATTGCGCTGTTAAATACTAAAACCGTTGTCTTTTTTTTTATTACGAGAGAGGTTTCAACCCCGGAAAATTTCTATTACATTCACCTTTGTTAAAGTGCATGACATACTAGAATCGTGGCAAAGCTGAAAAGGCAAACGGCTAATTCAGCGCATAAAATTCAATAAAGCCCGTAGCATCAGCGCTGTGTCTACGAAAGTCGTTGTAAATAAGGCCAGATTTTGTTTCTGGCCTGAAGGAAGCTCTAGGTATCACGGGCACGTGTGATAAATTGTTGCACGCTGTCGGGATAAGCACTTGGCGCGAAGACGACGCAGTGCAGTCGGATTAAAGTGGCGTGATTTGAATCCAAAGTTTTCCTTTTATCACGAAAACGTCGTGAAATTGTGAGTGAGGTCTTGCCGCTCAGGTGGGTATCATAAAACCGGAGATGACGCAAGTTTTGTGCATCTCCCAAAGATCCGGCCAACGTTTGAGGACGAAGCCGAAATTACGATTAAACGTTATTAATGGTACTCGAATGGGCACAATCTTGCAATAAGAAGTTTTTATATTGCGTTATTTCGAGTAGAAAACTTGACGTTACATAGAGGTAACGAATGAAATTTTGCGACCAAAACTTTCTGGAGGAAGACATTAATATTCTGTGAAATTTGATAAGATATCCAAAGTTCTGTTAATTTTAGAACGACTAGAAGAGTCTTAGAAAATTTTAAATAAAATAAAAACAGTGAAGCGTGCATTTAAAGGAAAAAGAATCGACGTTTGAACTTCAATTAAAAACCTCACTCGATGTCGGCTACCTATCAAAAAAAAGTCTTTTCGATTGTATCTTTCTAAAGCATCGCGAGAATGAAGCACGTTTCGATGAAATGGAAAAAATGGAACAATGAAATACTGAGAGAAAACGCCATTTTCTATCACGAAGTTATCGGAATGTCCGCCACGAAACTAATAAGGGTCGAAACGCCGACGAATTGATATTTCGTTGGAGATTTTGTGTCCACGTATCAGGCAGAGGCGCAGTTTTGCCATTTCAGCGGTAACAATTGCGATCGCCGCAATGGCAGAGCGCATGCGATATCGCAATTATGACGCTGTTGAATAAATTACAGCGAGACACGTACACGCGAACTATGTGTGCTCTGTCGAAACCCCGACCCAAACCAACCTCCCTCAAGCCCCACCCTCCAACATCTGTAGACATTATTTTACCATACAATATAGATGTAATTTATGATTTTGGATAATGAATTTTTCAGAATTTAAATTTCTCTTTTTAACTTGATCGTAAACTGCGCAACGTAGTGCTTAATTTACTAGGTATTCGGAAAATGTTTTTTTTTTTCTTTGAAGATATCAGAAATATTCAGACTTTTCCATTTGAGGAAAAAGAAAAGGAAAAATGGATACTTGAGCTATTTACTTGTTTTCAACGTACCAGGCTTTCTGATTTGAGCTGATTGTTCATAAGGAAGTTTACTATGACGCGATTAGATATCAAATCAAGCTAATTTTGACCTATTTCACATCCAGACAGTACGATTTGAGAATCCATTAGGACCCTATTCAATCGATACTACTAGCCTCATTAGGTTCATTGACAAAGGTTATCGATTCCTATTATTGCTTTTTCGATACACCGTTTTTCGACATTACCGAATTTCGATCTGAATACGAAATTTTTTTTGTCAAAAATGTTAATAAATAATTATCGACATGTTTTGTTGACTTATTCATTCATCAACTTTCTTTTGATTCAAAAGTGAACTTGGAAATTCTAGCAGTTTGTTATTGAAAGTTTTATACATGTTTCCAAAGTTTGTAAGCCATCCCTCTCCTCTTCCTTCAATGACTTTCACAATACGAAATGCAAAACTAAAGAACAATTTCTGATCATTTATTGAATTCTAAACTTAAAAAAAAAAAAAAACTAAACTTTATTATCCGCAAATTACTTCATGTATATTACAAAATACTCGTCTTTTTAGTGACATCAGCTTCCCCTTTTTTCAATTGAAATTCCCGTTTCGAGTAAAAGCTTCTAAATCCAGCAGCATTATTTTCCTGAAAAACTGTCTATCGTTTATTTACATTCCCCCATAATATTCGTTGCTCCCAGAAGTCGTGTTACCCTCAGCGCCTAAAGGGCACTCGGTACCCCTGACAATGGCCCTCGAGACTCCTCTCTCAAGGTGCAGCATCACAAAAGAAAGCGACGGGGAACATAGTCGCGCCCCTGACGCGTAATTAAAATTTCTCAATAACGTCGGTGGTGGCTTGTAAAAGGGCTCGGTCGCTTAAACGTTCTCCTTTTTCCGAAGTTGCGGAGAGTCGATAATTGAATATCCTCGGGTAGCTCCGCGTAATGACGAAGCCATTGCGTTGCAAAAAAAAAAAAAAATGCAAAAAATGCTACTCGACGGAATCAGCTCGGCCGAGCGACGCTAAAACTTTTTCAAGTCTGTTTGCGTGGATACTGAGGGAGTTGAGGGTTTTGAGGATCCGTCGAAATTTTAGAATCAAATCAACCATTAATTTTAATTTTTATAACAGTTTAGGATTGTTAAGCAATATAATCATTAACTAACTCTGTGAAGTTATATTTGAAAATCCAAAATTGTATTTGTGTATTTCATAATTTCCTTTTATCTTGAAAAAGTAAGAAAAGTACACTCGACTTTCCGAACTTTAATGTTTTCTTTTTTTATTTCTTTCAGGTCTTTACGGCGCATCCGCTGACTTCTTTACGATTATGAATGCCCACTCGACCTCCCACTATTTGTTTCTACTGGAGAAGCAGTTGGCCAATCGTGTCTAATCGAAAAAGTGCGCCAATTTCAAAACATTGATTTAAACAAACTGACAAACTTACTTTGCCTCGATGAATGATTCACGAAATTAACTGTGCTTTTAGATGAAATTAAACATTAGAGATTTTGCCAGTAAGTTCCAATATCAAATTATATTTATGCAGGCTTTTTTTCTCGTCAATAGAAATTTACATACAGTTTAAGAAACTTAGACGAAACTTAATATTTAAAATGGGTAAAATAACTTTTTTCAAAAATAATTGGTCACTTTTCAATACATAGGAACTTTTAGATACAGCCATCTTTTCTTTCATAACTAATCGTAAGTCATTCTAATGTTTCCATATACAGGGTGTACCAAAATCCCGGTACCAAAAAGAAATCCAAGATTCTTTTTTGAATTTCGAGTCGAAAAGTCCTTTGCCACTTTTTACAAAACTCAAAATCAAAAAAGTTATTCAACTTTGAAATTTTAACAATAAATACGCTTTCTCGACAAGTGGAGATAAAAACCACGAACCAAACTCTATCCAAATTTTCTTCATATTTTTTTGAGTCGAAAAGTCTTTTGCCACTTTTCAAAAAACTCAAAACGAAAAAATATATTCGAGTTTGAAATCTGAGAAATCTGATTGGTTGAAACTTCTAACTCGAATATCTTTTTTCGTGTTGAGTTTTGTGAAAAGTGGCAAAAGACTTTTAGATTCAGAAAATTATGAAGAAAATTCAAGTCAATTTCAGTATGTGGTTTTTATGCCTACTACTCGTAAGAGCGCGTTTATTGTTCAAATTTAAAATCTAAATAACTTTTTTGATTTTGAGTTTCGTAAAAAGTGACAAAGGACTTTTCAACTTGAAATTCAAAAAGGAAGATTGGATTTATTTTTGGTACGGGATTTTGGTACACCCTGTATATACAAGTAAGAAGTGTTGTTGTTAAAAGTTAATTTGTTGTAATATATTCAAGAGATTTTAGGAAATTCATATTTTCATTTGAGAAGAAAAAAAAATCCTAACAAACATTCGAAGAGTGACATAGCAGTGATGAATTGATTTATCATTTCTAAACCTTGAACTGCCTTGAACCATTTCTATACTAGTATTCGGCTGTGACAATAGCCATAAAATCAGCTACAATCGTCACTTTCTTTTTCGGCGTTAAAAGATGCAATGTCATCAAAATGTTCCAGAATGTCAGTATCACTCATTGGCTAGATAGTTGGGCAAAATCCGTTGTTGCTTTCTTTCAATCAACATTCAATGTCATCTATGACGAATTCCCTGTGTTCTTGACTAGATGGAACGTTGAGCAAAAAACACTTGTTTGACAACTTCACGATCTCATCTAGGTTTGATGAGTCTCTGTAGCGAGGAAGAGACATATTTTCTTTATTCCTGCGAATTTTTTCCACGCATTGGAAATCCTAGGGCGTAAAAGAGGCTACTTTTGCGTTCTAGTGAGTAATGGAGGCTTTTTTGTCACTGTTTTGGAGGTAATTAATGTTACTTCGACTTTGTCCGGAAGATTTCTCTAGTTACAATCTGGGAAGAATCAGCCTATATTTTATGAATAAAGCGATCTTTTTAATTTACCAGGACTATCTGAAAACACAAAACCAGTGACAATCGTCTTTGACCGTACTTATTAATGACTGAGTCGAATTTTACGCCTCAACGCAAGTATGGAATTTTTGATGGATGCTTTAATCGAGGGGTTTCAATAACCGTAAAAGCCTCATTTTAGATGTTCTTGGTACAAAAAATCATGTTCGTATTAACGGCCTAAAGAAGCACTTGCCTCGGATTAGTCAAGAGAAAGAGAAAGCAGGTACCCCTCATGTTACCTGCTCTCTCTCTCGACTAATCCTCGACCAAAAAAGCCTCTTTACAGCTCTAGCCCTTGATACGAAAATAACTATTTGGATCCCAAAAAAGTCTGATTGTGAGTCCAAAAAAAAATTTAGCATTAAGGTTTCCGTTAACGCTTAAGCACCACTTATGCACTTTTTCCATAACTTGCTTCAAGAGATACACGCTGTGTGCACGACTTTTGCAATTCGATCTGGGCTTCGATCATCTCTCTCGTCGACGACGTCCACGTTCCTGGCGAAGTGTGAGTGCACGGTCGAGACGACTGTTTGCCCCGCCAGTTCATGGCTTTCCACTGTCCTGGATTTTTCCGTCCCACCGCTTTGCTCTTATTTGCTTATACCGTCGAAACGGAAGGAGTCGAGAACGAGAGACTCCGAAATAAAAAGTGATTTCACTTCCGTGCTCTTACAACGCAGAAAATAACAGTCATTTGGATTCTGGGTGATTTCATTCTGGGTCAATTGTTTCCCGGACGATAATCGCGCGATTTGTATGTCGTTGGCAGTTGCTCCGACTGGGATCATTCTCTGATTGAGTCGCTTTTTATATAGGTACACAAATAAACTATTCTTTTTCCATAGCATATTGATGGACTATTCATCATTACATTTTTGTAAACATTTCAAGAAAGATTCAACGTAAAAAACATCAAACTTAGCAACGTTACTTGTATGTATTCTTCAAAAAACGAAACAAAAAAAATATCTGAAGTCTTTTATTCTACTCATTTCATTGCTACTGTCAAGAAAAAAAAGCAGTTGTATCAGAAAAATAGGGTGAGTGGCTGTGAAACAACAAGGAATTAGGGGAAGGGATTCAACTTCCTCAATTATCTACCCATAAAAACTATAATCTCGGGAATGCTTCAGATCCATTCGATTTCGAAGCCAATCTAACGATGAGAAAAAAAAATTATCATAAGAAGCGCATGTATAGGAAATCGCACATCAGAGTTTGAAGTACGCTTTAAATGTCAGCGAGGAGATCAAATAAAAATTCAAGTGAAAGTAACGTTCTCTAATACTTGTAACTGTGAAGAAGAACGATAACCTCTGAGGAATTCGCCACCGAACCGCAGCAATCCACGTAATCATTATTTCCATAAAACACGTAACTGAGTTTTAAGAGAATTTAACGTAAATGGGTTCAATTTTCTTTCATCACGATTTTCGGAGATCGTGAATAACGGAGAGTCGAACGGTTTTGGTCAAATATTCCAAAGAATCTATAAATCTATTCTCAAGTTCATAAACATTTTTTTCCGAATTATTGCAGAAATCAGGAGGTTTTGTCAAATGGAAAAATAAATTCATTCGCTTATTTTCAATGTTTTTAATGATTTATCAAGTTGCAGGATTTATGTCGAGGAATTAATCATAGAGCCTGTATATTCGATCGAATTCAGGATCGATTAATTATTAAAGAGATTATCATATGAATAATGAAGGAAGTAGATGGTTCTTAAATAGCGTTACCATTATTTCTTATATTATCCATCATCGAATGCCGATTCAGTTAAGCATATGAACGATAAGTTTTTTATGAAAATGGATTTAAATAGTCAGTGTTTTTTATCACTTTTGTGAGAACGTGAGCACTCGAAAAAAAAAGATTGAATAAAAAGTAGATAAACGTAAGATTTATTCTCAAATACATGTATTTTTGGTTAGAAAAATATATACGTGATAAGACAGAACTTATGTACAGAAAAGAAATATTTTAAAATATTTTTAATTAAGTTTTGCTGGCTTACTTTCGATATTGAACATCAGGCAGTAATTATTAAATTGCATAAAGCATCCAAGAGTTTTGTAATAATAATGTGGTTAAGGGTGAGGTACCTTGTTATAATTTTATTATTGAAAAATTTCATAAAACACTTTAAATAACTCGTTTACGCGTGACCTTCATCTATTTATCACTTATATAACATCGGGTAAAGACATGACCACTCTTTTTCATCAAACAATTTTTGTTTCATTTTCGATTCAACTTTTACGATTTGATGCATTCTTATCATTAGGTTTTCAAGTTTTTTGTTTTCAAGTTAATCCCATTCTTTTTTAAAAATATTTTACAAGGTTTCGTGAATAGTTTAAAATGGTATTCTGATTGTATGGTCTAACCCTTCCTGTAGAATCTGTTTTCGGTTTGAATTGTGAACTGGAGCATCTAATTCATGACAAAAAATTTGTATCTTTTTTTTTCTCTTCAGATAATTTCGGAAAAGTCCCGCTGTATGTTTTGGAACAAAATCTTGCTGCATAACAAATCAGCCATTATTTGCTTTTTTTTTGGCATAGTTTCGTAAAGGAGTACGCTTTAGAGTAATGACTTTTTTCAAAATTTTATTTGCTATGGACAACTAACAGACCCGGTTGATCGAAAATACTCTATAAACTATAACAGAATCTAATCCACGTTTACCAGAAGGTGTTACATATAGTCAAGCCTTACATTACATAAACATTACATTAAATGATAACCCAAATGTGTGTAGCAAATATCATAATAAACTCTCATTTTGGTACGAGTAAAAGATTATAAATAAAGTATATCAAAAAATATATTCGAAGATGACCGATGGTTCTCGATGACTGTCGAAAAATCTTAAACCAATTATGAGGTTCATCGATTTAATGATGAAGCATAAAATCAAAATTGTTGTCACATTATTATACTCAAATACCGAGGAATACTAGAAAATCCCAAAACACGTATGAAGGTCAAGAATCCAAATGTGTGTAGGAAATTGCATGATAAATTTGAGTTCGCGTATAAGAAAAACACACAATAGTTTTTTTCTAAACTTTTTGGCATTTTCTGTAATTCTTTAATGTTTTAGCAATAAATGAGCATTATAAATGTCTATTTAGTTTTTAAAATTCGATACTCTTGGAATCAAATTGGAAAAATATTTTATATTTTTATGGATTTTTTATACAATAAAATTATAATTTCATGGATTTTAGGTATTTCAAATATTTCAAGAAATTTTCATATTGCATGTAATTTATCAAATTTCATTTATTAAATGGTATTTTTAACAATTTTCAAAGTTTCTATGGATCACTACACAGAATTCTATAATTTCATGCTATATTATTTAAAAAACTGACTATTTTCATCACTTTATTTCAATTTTTAATAAACATTACGTTTTTGTATTTTTTTTAGTATTGAATCAATCGAAACAATTTTGTGATTTTTAATTTTGAAGTCTAGAATTCCATATTTTTAATGTTTGTGTTATATGTAGCGAAATTCGATTTTTGTGATTTTCGAAATTCAGATTCTTTTTTTCTAATATTTTTGGTATTTTTCGTAATTCTTTGATGTTAGAGCTATAAACAAGCATTATGAATTTTTTTTAGCTTTTTCAAATTCGATACTGTAGAAATCAAAGTTGGAGAGTATTTTATATTTTCATACATTTAAAAAAAAATTTTAACTTCACATATTTAAGGTTTTTCAAAGATTTCAAGAATTTTCCTATTGCATGTTATTTATAAACTTTTATTTATTTACTGGTATTTTCAACAATTTTCAAAGTTTTCATGGATCACTACACAGAATTCTAGAATTTCATACTATATTATTAGAAAACTGACTATTTTCATCACTTTCTCTCAATTTTCAATGAACATTTTTTCCATATTTTTTTAAGCATTAGCTCGATCGAAACAATTTTATGATTTTTAATTTTGAAATCCAGAATCTCACATTTTTAATTTTCGGGTTACCTTATGTAGCAAAATTCAATCTTTGTGATTTTTGAGTATTAGATTTTTTTTCTAATCTTTTAGATAATTCTTGTAATTCTTTAATTTTTGAGCAATAAGCGAGCATTACGAAAGTCTTTTCAACTTTTGAAATTTTTTAAATTCGATACTGTAGGGCTTTAAGTTAAAATTTTTTTAATATTTTTATAGATTTTCATAGAAATTATAACTTTTCAGATTTTAGGTATTTCAAAGATTTCTAGAATTTTCGTATTGCATGTTATTTATAAACTTTT
>JAPYZL010030730.1:0-17359 GCA_030522825.1 Platygaster orseoliae | reverse complement strand
GAAGGTGGTACTTTGAAGGCTTGGATTCGCAAACGAGGCAATATTTTTGCAAAACGACATATGTCATCTTGTAGTATATTGAATAAACTTCATTTGTGTCAAATTTGGGGTTCATATCATTAATAGTTTTCCCGCAATCCACGCGCAAAGTTTGAGACCGATTTCAGCCGTTTAGGTAGGTCTCCCCCCTTAAATGTTACACAAAGCGTTGTAGAGTATATTTTATTAAACATTGATTTATATTATGTGCAATTTTCAGCAAAAATAAATTCGATTCACGAAAAAATATGAAACTATCAGTGTACGTATTTGTTGGAAAAAAAATTTTTTCAGGCGACATTCATATCAAACGTTCATTGGAATAACGTATCTATCTGTAATGTAAAAAGAATTGTTTGATTCTGGGATTTTCCAACGTCAAAAAATCAAATTAGTATGATTGTTCATATTTCTATCTACGTATAATATAGATAAGATTTCTCAATCATCAACGCTTTTTACACAATTTTTCAATATTACAGAGTCATTACGCAGATTAATTTTTTTTCCGACGATATTCATATCAAACGTTCATAGCAATAACGTATCTACTGTTATGTAAAAAGAGTTGTTTGATTCTGGGTTTTTCCAACGTCAAAAAAGCGAATAAATATAATCATTTATGTTTCTACGTGTAATATAAATAAAGTTTCTCAATCGCCAACGCTTTTCGCACAATTTTTCAACATTACAGAGACTCGGCGAAAGAATATTTCAAGTTTGGCTTCTGACAAAAGTAGCAATCTTTGAAAGCAACAATTTTCAAACTGTATTTGCAGTAATACGAATACAAATCATACTTCATCTGTGAGCATTTAATAGAAACTTTTTTATTTTATAATAATTAACACGTAAAGACTGTTTCGAACGAAATTTTATGAGAACTTGCATGTTGAATATTGCACGACCCTTAAACTTTTTGCTTTAAGTGTGTTTTCAGGAACAAGATGAAGTTGTGCATCTTTATCGTTGTTTTGTGCATTCTCCCAGTAATTCTGTGCAATCTATCTACAACGCAGCGGCGCTGTAAGTCGTTTAAATGACAAATTTTTTATTTTATATTGTGCCCGGTTTCATTGAGGTTAAGATAATTTTTTGAACGTGACATTTCTATTTATTTTAATCGAGTTAGTCACGAAAAAATTCAAAATATTCGCCATCAATCTCGAAAATTTTATTTTTTGATATAATATAACTATGTTATATTTTATTGTTTTTGTGATATTTGAATAATGGGAACTGAGGGGAAATAACGAAAATTGACAAAAAATGATGGGAAATAAAAAAAATTGATGTTGGTTATTTTGATTTTTTATTGTTTATATCGTTTATGGAATAATTTTATAATGAGAATTGACGGGAAATAATGGAAATTGACGAGAAATGATGGGAAATTACAGAAATTGATGGGAATTGATTGGAAATAACAGCAATTGCCGGTAATTGACGGAAAATGAGAACTTTATTTAGAATAGAAAACTTATAATCACGAAAAATGACGGGAAATGATAGGAATTGACGGGAAATGCCGGGAATTGAGGGAATATCGGTAACGAAGTTGCTGACACGGCGGGGGCCGCGGGAAAAGTTCTTTTTATTATATAGAGAGAAATGTTACACAAAGCGTTGTAGAATACATTTTATCAAAGATTGAAATGCATCATTTGGAATTTTCGGGAAAAACAATTTCGATTAGCGAAAAAATATAAAACTATCAGTGTAAGTATTTGTTGGAAATAAATTTTGAAATATTCACACCAGACACACTTTCAGCACTTTGTTGAATAAATTCAACACTCAGACTCCAGTTTAAACCATATATTTTGAACAAACTCAATTCCGTATACAAAAACTTTTATTTACGTTCGACGAGCAGAACAAGCAGAGCGAGCGCGCGTGTGCGTAACAATATGGCGTGTGTATGTCGCGTGCACGTCAAACAAAATACAAACGCGGGAAATATTTGGACGCCCCCACATCCACATTTCAACAATAAAATGTTTTTCATCACTCTAACCTCAAAACTGACATTTGGACGTGACTTTGAGGCCATTGTGATGAAAAATACAGTTCACACTCGTGAGCTATCGCCAAAATCGGCGATAGCTCCCGAGTACGAAATCTACTATTTCCAGACAACATTCATATCAAACGTTCATTGCAATAACGTATCTATCTGTATTGTGCAAAGAGTTGTTTGATTCTGGGTTTTTCCGACGTCAAGAAAACGATTAAGTATAATCATTCGTATTTCTACGTGCAGTATAGATAAAGTTGCTCAATGGCCAACTGTCGCCAACGACTTCTTACACAATTTTTCAACTTCCCGACGAAGATTTACTCACATTACTCGGAAATTTCATGAACTTATATTTATATTATAAACGATAAACTATCTATCAAAAGTATGATTCAATGAAAAAACTTGCGTAGACTAAGAAGTGATACGTGGATAAAACGTATAAAAGAGAATCAGCGATAGAATTTTTTAAGTATTGCTTCAAACAAAAGTTGTAAACTTTAGAGGCAACATTTTAGAAACTGCATTTGCAGCAACACAAATACGAACTATACTACATCTGTAAGTATTCAAAAACAAACTTTTTGTTCATTTTATAATTAATGACACGTAAAGTTTGTTTCGAACGAAATTTCATGAAAACTTGCATTTTGAATATTGCACGACTTTTACACTTTTTGCTTTTAGTGTGTTTTCAGAAACAAGATGAAGTTGTGCAACTTTATCATCGTTTTGTGCGTTCTCCCAGCAATACTGTGCAATCCATCTACAACGCGGCCGCGCCGTAAGTCGTATGGATGACAAATTTTTTATTGATTATTGTGTCGTGCTACATTGCAGTTTAGTTAACTTTTCAAACGTGAAATTAAAAAATATACGCCATCAATCTCTACCATTCTGATATAACTAAAAAAATTCCATATAGGTTTACGCAGAGGAAGAACAAAGATATCCGGCGAAAGCAATGTTGGAACAAGCACTAATCATCACTCAGGTTCCTATTCTAAACATATAAATCGATATACTAGTGACAAAACAATATTTAAAGAAATTTATGTTATAGTTCTCAATATGATCAGTTAAATAAAGTATCAGTTCATCTGAAAATTAAGTTGCAAAGTAAAGTTAATTCGTGATTTACGTCGAATTCACTTTAACTAGAAGTTATTTTAACATAATTCACTGATTTCGTGAAATTCGTTTAGTTATCTCAACCCGAAAATCATTTTTGATTGATAATTGACTAGAAAATGTTTTCAATTACCGAAAATAAGTTTCCTAGTGTAAATCATCTAAATGATGTCATTATGTTTCTTAAAAAAAGGGGCAACTAGAAGAAGATCGAGGACAACGACACCACCTTCTGATAGCGACATTCCTAGGAATAAAAATCCGTTGGTTATTTCAGAAATTCTTAATACTATTTTTGAATGCTTAACGAACACAGATCTTACGAATGCCCGCGAAGTCTGCAAAGATTGGAGAGAAATCGTTGACAAAACTACGATGCGAAGAAGAGTTTACGAGTTGTCTGAGCGGAGAATACCCAAAGATAACCCTTTGGCTTGGGAAGATTATGTGTCAATTTACGATGTAGTTGCACCTGAGAAGAACCTGTAGGAGATCCAATATCATCAAAAGAATCCTAATCGGTGATTATTTTTAGAAACATAATATTAGAAGCTGATTCCCAATGAAATCTTACTGAAGGGTTCAAAATTATCTTTTTTTCTTAACAGCGTATTAGAGTCATTATTTGTTTTTTTTTAATTTACAGTTGTGGGATATATCAACCTCTCCAAGAACATCAAAATTTATTTTGCAATAGAATCATGACAGTAGACCAAATAAAAGAGGTGCCTAATCGTTTTCAGAAACCGAATAATTACATGAAGTGAAACTTTGTTTTACAAGACCCGTGGCAAAAGAATGTCGTACATCTCGTAAGGTGTGGATGGCCTGCAAAATATCTTGATTTGATACAGCCGAAGATTGAAGTGAATTATCGGAATAAACATTTACAGTATAAACAAAGCAGGAATATAACATATGTTCATGAGTACGATTTTTCAGGTTCGGGAATAGAATGTACACAGAGCTCTCTTTAGTGAACAACCAGGCGCACAACAAGAAATGGTAGTCAAAATATCTCTGCTGAACAACTATAATGTAGTGTTGAAGACATATGAAATTCGTTTCCAAAACATTCCCTTATATGCTTCCCAATGGGAAGAGGTATGTCACAATCCCTGAATTTTTTATGAATGTTGGAACTAGTATTTGAAATTTGTCAATGTTTATGAACGTCATTTCATTATTAGGACTTTAATTACGAAATTCCGTAGTCAGAATTTATGGTCTTAAATTCAAGCTTCTTAGCTTGGATGACAAAAAGACGGTATAGATATAAAATCCGCTTTAATTTTCTCATTATGCTTTGCATTCGAATTCTACTCATTGTTTCAGAAAATACTAACTTTAAAAAACTATGGCGAAGAAGTACGCAAAATTCTTTTCGAGCGTACGTAAGAGTGCGTACAGGTTCAGACATATTTATTCCTAAACCTGAGAGACCTGCCAGAGGATCAACACGTAGGCGAACCACAAAGAGTTCTGCTTAAACTTATGCTGGAATCATATTGCACACTTTTATTTTGTTCTATACTGTTATTGTTATAATTTTCTATAAATAATTTCTCCATATACTTTTTTGTATTTACTTGCAAAGGCGTCCCTTTTCCTTGGGAAAAAAAATTTTTTATTTTCAGCATCGACGAGCAAACTTGTCTATATTGAATTTCACGTCAATCTATTAAATATGTGGAATCTCAAAAATGCATATCATGAAAAATCTATTCGTATCATGGTCAATGTCAATTGTTGAAATTTGGTGTTCAATTTCATAATAACCATCTTTATAAATAACTATTTCATTTTGCTTGATTCAAAGTCAGAAGAACCAAACCTTAGACCATATAGTACATGGACTGCTCGTCGGGTACCGAAAAAACGTGGTAGACATATGGGACAAGTTGTTATGTTCAACCCCATAGCAGCAATACAATTGTGTGCAGCAGTTGGCAGCACTGCAGCAGACAATTGTATTGCTGCTATGGGGTTAGACATAAAAACTTGGCCACGATGTGCGCACGATTTTCAGCGTATAACAAAATAGGCGACGAGCGGTCCATGTACTATATGGTCTAAGAACCAAACCGATAATTTACTGACAGTGAACGTGGCGAAATTTATCAAATTAATAAGGTTTGTTTTTTGTAAAAGTTCTTGGTAAGTAGTGATAACCGATACACATGTAATTACAAAAGTTTCGTTTTTATTATGAAGAACTAGACATAGCTTTCATGGAGTTGCAATATCAACTGATCTGAAATTTATCTTGCTAGAAATATGTAACGAATTACACATCGCATAGACAGTAGCATTATTATTCTAATCATATTGAATTTTTCGGCTCGATATAGCGATAATAATTTGTATTATGCTTTCTAACTACGATAATCATGTAAAATCAAACCCGAAGCGTTATAGAATATATAAAATGAAAAAAAATGTGCAGTTTATCGGGAAATATAATTGTAATTCTGGGAAAAATATAAAACTATGATCATTAGAACATTAGAAAAAAAAAGATTTTCTACAAAAATCAATATCGAATCAGTAGTTGAAAAATCTATCTATCTGTTATACAAAAAGAGTTGTTCGATACGTGTATTCTCTAACATTAAAATATACAAAAAGTGTAGTTCGACTCGGGGATTCCCCAACATTAAAATAGCGATTAAGTATAAATACTTCTACGTGCAATATACAAAAGTTTTTCAATCACCAACAATTTTTTGACAATTATTGCGACGTCAAAACGGATATTTCATGCGAATACTCATATCACGTAGTAATGTCATGATCATGTCTCGTTTTGCAAGGATAATAAATTTTGGATATTAAAGTATGAATGGAAAAAACCCGTTTCGTAATAATTGATGAATCATACCTGAAAAAATGGTATACATGAGACGTCGCGATAGAATTTGTTCAGTTTCGCTTCAGTCAAAAGTTGTAATGTTTCGAGGCAACATTTTTGAAACTGTACTTTCAATCACACGAACACTAACCACACTGCACCTGTAAGTAATTATATTAAATAACTTTTTTTTATAATTCAAGACAAGTGAAGTCTGTTTTGAAAATAATTGTATGAAAACTTGCATTTTATAAAAAACGTGACTCAAACATTTGCTTTCACTTAGTTTTCAGAAACAAGATGAAGTTGTGGATATGTTTAGTCGTTTTGTGCATTCTTCCAGCAATTCTGTGCAGTCCATCTGCAACGCAGCAGCCACATAAGTTCATTTAATAATGAATTTTTCGTTCAATATTGCGTTCTACTTCATTGAAGATGAGACAAATTTTCGCATGTGACATTTAAAATTATTTTAATCAAGATAAATTATATAAAAATTGTAATATTCTCTGACAATCTCTAAACTTTTCATTTGATAAAAAAAATTCTTCATAGATCACAGACGAACTACAAAGATATCCGGCAGAGGCAATGGTGCAGCAAGCAACAACCATCACTCAGGTTCTTATTCTAGACTTAAAAAAAATAATGTAGAGATATGAAATTATGTTTAACGAATATAATGTTGAGATTTTCATTTTTTCAATGAATTGAATGAATGATTGAATGAATGATGAACATAAAAACAAATCTTGAAAAAAGTGTCAATTCATCATGTGCGTAAAATTCACATTATATATATAAGTATTTTTTACATAATCTACAAATTTATGTAAATTAATTCAGTTATCTCATCCTGAAATACATTTTGCCAATGATTCACAATGTCTAAGATTTTTTCAACTATAATAAATGTTCCAAAAAAAATCTATACTATTACGTTTTTTTTTTATAAGCACACATAGAAGAAGATCAACATCAAAATCACCTTCTCATAATGACAATCACATGACTCCAAATCCGTTGGTTATTCCAGAAGTTCTAAATACTATTTTTGAATGCTTGAGTAACACAAATCTCATGACTGCCCGTGAAGTCTGCAAAGATTGGAGAGAAATGGTTGATAAGACTACGATGCGAAGAAGAGTTAGCGAGTTGTCTGAGCGCAGAATCCCCAAAGATAGTCCTCTGACTTGGGAAGAATATGTGTTGATTTACAATGTAGTTGCATTTAAAAAGAACCTGTGGGAGATTCAATTAAATGACGGGAAACCAAATTGGTGATTATTTCTGGTCATATAGTACTAGAACTTGAATTGAAATGAAATTTTCCTCGACTTTGTAACTTTTTCGTTATATTCATCTGCAAATCCAAGTAAATATTCAATTGTATAACAAAAATATGCTTTTTTTTATTGACAGTGGTAGCAGTAGCCAATCTTCATTTGGAAGTAGCCAATCTTCATCTTCCAATGAGAGCGATGGAGATTTCGGATGCGATGCTATTTTTAGAACTCATAACTTAATTGAGATGCCAGATGGTGATCCGAAACCAGAAAACTACGTTAGGCGAAACTTTGCCCTAAAAGCCCCGTGGAAAAGAAATTTATTGAAATTCGTACCCCGTGGATTGCCTGCATTATATCTCGATGTGGTACAGCCGAGGATTCAGGTAAATTATTTTAATAATCATTTGCAAGACAAACAGTGAAGAAGGACAACATCTATTCATGAGTACAATTTTCCAGATTCGGTAATGGGCTCAGCACTCACATTACGTTGATCGACGACCAGGCGCAACGCAAGAAGTCGTAGTCAAAATATCTCTTCTGAACGAACAAAATGTAAAACTGAGGACACACAAAATTCGCTTTAAAAACAATCCCGAGCATGTTAACAAATGGGAAGAGGTACGTCGCAAACCCTGAATTTTGTAAAAATGTTATAACTACTATTTGCAAATTGTCATTGTTTCAATATTTTCGTAGCTAAAATTTACGGCCCTAAATTTAAGCTTCATTGTTTTGATTTACAATAGACATGATAGACTTGTTTTAATTTTCTTGCAATTCTTTAAATGCAAATGCGAATAATTGTTCCAGAAAATACTGACTTTGGAAAACTATGGCGGAAGAGTTCGCAAAATTCTTATCGAACGTCCAAATACATTCATGCGTCCAGGAACAGACATATTCGTTGCTAAACGTAAGAGACGTGCTAGAACAACACCACGTCGGCACACCAGAAAAAATCACGCTTAAACTTACGCGGGAATGATATAGCAGACTTTTTTTTGTATTCTCTACTGTTGTATTCACAATTTTAAATAAATAATTTCTTCATTCAAGTATTTTGTATTTACTTGCAAAAGTGTCCTTTTTCTTGTAATGGAGGAATGATAACTTTTTCGCATTGATGAACAAACTTGTCTACATCGAATTTCACGTCGATCTGTACATGCACATTATTAGAAATCATTTTTTATCATGATCAATACAAATTGTTTTAAGTACTGTTCGATGTATCGATGCTGTTCGATTCACGCATTCCCCAATATCAAAAACGCGATTTAGTATAAATATTTCTACGTGAAATTTACTCAAGTTTTTTAATCGCTAACTATTCGTTGACAACTATTGCAACATATAAATGAACGTTTTATCTAAATACTCACATTACTATGTAATTTTATAAATATACCTCATTCTGCAAGAATAATGAAGTTTAGATTAAAAAGTATGTATCTAAAAAAAATACTTTTCGTGTTAGTTAGGGATACACGAACAAATTGTATAAAAGAGTCACAGCGATTAAATTTGCTCAGTTTTGCTTCAGACAGAAGTTGTAACGTTTCGAAACAACATTTTTTGAAACTGTATGATCAACCACACAAATACGAACCATGCTGCACACGTAAAATATTTAACTAAACTTTTCTTTGTTTTATAATCAAAGACACGTACTGAAATCTGCTTCGAAAAAATTTTCATGTCAATGTGCATCATATGAAAATCATGATTCTTAAACTTTTGCATTCACTCGGTTTTTAGAATCAAGATGAAATTGTGCATCTCCATAGTAGTTTTATGCGTTCTCCCAGCAATTCTGTGCAATCCAGCTACAACGCAACGGCATCGTAAGTCATTATAGTCACAAATTTAATACTTTTTACTGCATTCTGCTTCATTGAACATTACACAAATTTTCGCACATGACATTCAGAATCATAAGGTTCTAGTTAGATCAGAAAAAAACTTAAAGTTTTTACTTTTAATCTTAAAACTGTATAATTAATTTCAAAAAATCTCAATAGATTCACGCAGAAGAACAACTACAAAGATGTCCAGGGGAAGCCATGGCGCAGCAAACAACAATAATCGCTCAGGTTCGTATTCTAGATTTATAAATATATAAATTACAAATGTGATCGTATGTTGAACGAAATCATGAGAACGATTTTCATTTTTACGATGAATTATGTGATGATAAATATAAAAACGAACATCAAAAAGGTGTGAATTTGTGATCTACGTAACGTTCGCTTAAAATATAAGTAATTGTGAAATAATTTAGTGATTTGTTGAAATTCGTGCAGTTATTTTATGCTGGACATAATTTTTCTACCGACTCGCAGAGTCCAAGATTTTTTAAACAATCGAAAAATGTTTCGAAAAAAAAACTAATTCAAAGTGGGTCTTTTTAAACAGGCACAACTAGAAGAAGATCAACGAAAACAAGTCCACCGTCTCATAGCGACATTCCTAGGAATACAAATCCGTTGGTTATTCCAGAAATTCTTAGTACTATGTTTGATTGCTTGGACACTAAAGATCTTACTAATGTCCGTGACGTATGTCGAGATTGGAGAGCAATTGTTGATAAAACTACGATTCGGAGAAGAGTTAACGAGTTGTCTGAGCGGAGAATACCCAAAGATAGCCCTTTGACTTGGGAAGATTATGTGTCAATTTACGATGTAGTTGCACTTGAGAAGAACCTGTGGGAGATTCAATACCATCGACAGAATCCTAATTGGTGATTATATCGAGTAATATAATATTAGAAGCTGATTCCTAATGAAATCTTACTGAAGGGTTCAAAATTATCTTTTTTTCTTAACGGCGTATTAAAGTTATCATTCAAGAGTATAACAATCAATTTATTTTTTTCATTTACAGTTGTGGGGTGGTTCCACCTCCTCAGGAACTTCACGATTTTTTTTGCGATAGAGTCGTGCCGGTAAACCAAATAATGGAGGTTCCTAATGGTTGTCAAAAACCGAATAACTACATTAGGCGAAAATTTGTACTACAAGATCCGTGGCAAAGAAGTGTCGTGCATCTCGTTAGGTGTGGATTGCCTAGAAAATATCTTGATTTGATGCAGCCGAAGATTGAGGTAAATTATTAATTTTATCAATTTTAATACAAACAATAGAGAAGGATAACACCTGTTTATGAGTATGACTTTTCAGATTCGGGAATGGGTTATGCACAGTAGCTCCTTTGGTCTAGATTTAGAAGCACAACAAGAAATGATAGTCAAAGTGTCTCTGCTGAACGTCAATAATATAAAGTTGAAAACATATGAAATTCGTTTTCAAAACAATCCCTTGCATGTTTTTGAATGGGAAGAGGTATGTCAGTAATTTCTGATTTTTCATATATGTTATAACTAGTATCTTAAAGACTTCAATGTTGGTTAACGTGATTCCTTCATAACGATCTACATAAGAATATTTTTTCAGTTAGAATTTTCTGTATCGAATTCAAGCTTCTTAGCTTTAATTCAAAATGGATGTGATAGACATGGAATAACTTAAAGCTTTCTTATAATTTTTTACATGCGAATTTGAAAAATTGTTTCAGAAAATACTTTTTTTGGAAAACTATGGCGAAGGAGTACGCAAAATTCTTTTCGAGCGTACAAATGTAAAAACACGTCCAGGTTCAGACATATTCATTCCTAAACGTGAGATACCAGCTAGAGGATCAACACGTCGCCGAATTAGAAAAAGTTCTGCTTAAACTTATTCTGGAATTATATTGCCGACTTTTATTTTGTTCTATACTGTTATATTCAGAATATTCAATAAAGAATTTTTTCATATACTTTTTTGTATTGACTTGTAAAAGCGTCCTTTTTCCTGTAAAAAAAAAATAAAAAATTTTCAGCATCGACGAGCAAACTTGACTTTATTCAATTTCACATCAATCTATTAAATACGTGTAATCTCAAAAATGCATATGATGAAAAATCAATTTGTATCATGGTCGATGCCAATTGTTGAAATTTTTTGTTCAATTTCATAGTACACATCTTTATTAAGAAACTATTTTATTTTGCTTGATTCAAAGTTAGAAGAACCAAACCTATAATTTACTGATAGTGAATGTGGCAAAATTTATCAAATTAATAAAGTTTGTTTTTTGTAAAAGTTCTTGGTACCTAGTGATAACAAATACATATGTAATTACATAACTTTCTTTTTAATGAAGTTATAATATCAGCTGATCTGAAATTCATCTGATTAAAAATATGTAACGAATCAAATATCGCATAGACAGTAGCAATATTTTTCTCATCATATTGAATTTTTTGGCACGATATAGTAATCATAATTTATATTATGCTTTTAATTACGATAATTATCTGACATGAAACCCGAAGCGTTTTTGAATATTTATAAGGAAAGAATTGAAAAAAATACGTGTAGTTTATCGGGAAAAGTATTTTAAATCTAGGAAAAATATAAAACTATAATTATTAGAATATTCAAAAGAAAAAGGTATGCTATAAAAATCAACATCAAATCATTAGTTGAAAAATCTATCCATCTTTGATACAAAAAAAGTTGTTCGATTCGTGGATTCCCCATCATTAAAATAGCGATTAAGTATAAATACTTCTACGTGCAATATACAGAAGTTTTTCAATCACCAACAATTTTTTGTCAATTATTGCTACAAAAACGTAGTTTATGTCTACATACTCACATTATTTAGTATTTTATAAAAATATCTTGTTTGCCATTAACAATGAACTATCGATTAGAAAGTATGCTTTGGAAAAACCGGTTTGGGTGAATCACATAATAATACCTGAAAAAATGGTATAAATGAGAACTCGCGATAGAATTTCCTCAGTTCTGCTCCTGACAAAAGTTTTAACGTTTCGAAGCAACATTTTTAAAACTGTACTTTCAACCACACTGACTCGAACCATAACGAACCTGTGAGTTATTATATAATACTATTTCTTTTTTTATAATTAAAGACCAGTGAATTCAGTTTTAAAAATAAATGTATGAAAACTTACATTTTTTTAAAAGCATGACCCAAAAATTTGCTTTTACTCGGTTTTCAGGAACAAGATGAAGTTGTGGATTTGTATAGTCGTTTTGTGAATTCTTCCAGCAATTCTGTGCAGTCCATCTGCAACGCAGCGGCCACGTAAGTTCTTTTAATGATAAATTTCTTACTTAATATCGCGTTCTGCTTCATTGAAGATAAGACAAATTTTCACATGTGACATTTATATTTATTTTTATTAAGTTAGATCGGAAAAAATTTGATATATTTGCTGACAATTTTCAAACTTTGAATGTAACTAAAAAAATTCTGAATAGATCGCAGACGAACTACAAAGATATCCAGCGGAATCAATGGTGCAGCAAGCAACAACAATTACTCAGAGTCTTTTTCTAGACTTTTAAATAAATAAAGGAGAGATATGGTAGTATATATATTCAACAAAAGTGATACTAAGATTTTCATTTTTATTATAAATTATGTGATAATAAATGTATAAAAAAATCTCCAAAAAAGTGTCGATATCTGAGGTACGTTAAATTCACTGTAAATATAAGAAATTTTTACATAATCTACTCATTCAGTAAAACTCATTCAGTTATCTCGACATTGAAATTATTTTTCCAATGATACGCAATGTACAAGATTTTTTCAACTATTAAAAATGTTTCTGAAAGTTATGTGTTGGAATATGTTCTTTTTTATAGGCACAGCTAGAAGAAGATCAATATCCAAATCGCCTTCTCATGACAATCATAGGACTCCAAATCCTTTGGTTATTCCAGAAATTCTCAGTACTATTTTTGAATGCTTGACGAACACAGACCTTTGGCTTTGATTTCGAATAGACGTGATAAAATTGTTTTAATTTTCTTGTACTTCTTAACATGCTAATTTATTGTGATCATTGTTCCAGAAATACTGACTTTGGAAAACTATGACGAAGGAGTACGTAAAATTCTTATCGAACGTCCACATGCATTTTTGCGTCATGGAACAGACATATTCATTCCTAAACCTGAGATACCAAAAATAATTTCTATTAATTTATTCAAATTCAGGAAAAACAAATTGATATCTTACTGGAAGTTCACACCACAAAATTTCTTTAATGAATAAAATTTTCACATATGACTTTTTTTTATTTTGTCGCAAAAGTGTTGTTTTTTTTTTTTTTTTTTTTTTTTTTGTAGTAAAAATAATATAACTTGTTCGCATCGGCGAGCAAATTAGTCTACATAAAATTTCACGTCAATCTATTATATAGTTGTAATCCAGGTATATGCTCAATATGCATATCATAAAAAACATCTGTTTTTCTCACCAATTCAAAGTGTTTAATCTTCTGTTCTATTGATCAATACATTACGTTAATAGAAAAATAATTTCTATTAATTTATTCAAATTAAAAATAATTTCTATTAATTTATTCAAATTCAGGAAAAACAAATTGATATCTTACTGGAAGTTCACACCACAAAATTTCTTTAATGAATAAAATTTTCATGTCATAAAAATTGGTGATACTCTTGTGAGTACAGATATACAATCATTTATATGAGCTTCATTTATTACAACAATAAATGATACACATGCGAATTTGAATGAAGATTTAATACCAGCTGAGCTGTTGTTTATCTTGTCAAAAATGTGTAACACATTAGATTTTGCGTAGCAACTATAATTATTATTCGAATCATACTGACCTTTAAACAAATATGTATATAATAATATGAACTGTAATAAGTCTTTTCACTCACAATAACCATCTCAAAATTAACTTAAAGCGTAGAAAAATATCTTTCTTAACTAAAGATTGTTCGATTAACGCATTTCGCAACTTCAAAATAGCGATTGGTATAAAAATTTCTACATGCAATATACAAAAGTTTATCTATCGCCAACAATTTTTTTACAATTTATGCAACATCAAAACGAAGATTTGATCTGAATACTAACATTACTCATTGTCAGTATTCTAAGGCAACATCTTGTTTTGCAAGAATAATAAACTTGACATTAAAAAGTGTGCTGGAAAAACCCGTTTCGTAAAAAGTAAGTGCACAATACTTGAAAAAAACAGTATTAATTGAACTTAGCGTAGGAATATCCTCATTTATGCTTCAGAAAAAAGTTGTAACGTTTCGAGGCAACATTTTTGAAACTGAATTTCGAACCACATTCATACGAACCATACTGCACTCGTAAGTTACTTAATTCAACTCTTTCTCATTTTATAATCTAAGACATGTAAAATCTGTTTCGGAAAAAATTTCATAACAATCTGCATCATATGGAAAGCATGAATCACAAGCTTATACATTTAATCGATTTTCAGAAACAAGATGAAGTTGTGCATGTGTATTGTCGTTTTATGCATTCTCCCAGCAATTTTGTGCAGTCCACATACAACGAACCGACCGCGTAAGTCGTTTTAGTTACAAATTTTCTTATTCAATATTGCATTCTACTTCATTAAAAATTAGACACATTTTCGGACATTACATTTAGATTAATTAAGTTCGAATTAGATAAAAAAAAATAGGAATTCATCGCTGACAATCTAGTAACTATGATAATGAATAAGAAAATTCTGAATAGATTTATGCAGAAGAACAACTAAAATGATATCCGGTGGAAGCAAAAGCGCAGCAAGCAACAACCATTGCTTGGGTTCATATTCTAGACTTGAAAATAAATAAATTAGAAAAGTGATCGCATGTTCAACAAAATTATTAGTACGAATTTCATTTTTACGATAAATTATGTGATAATGAATATAAAAAAGAACCAAAAAAAGCTGCAAATTCGTGATCTACGTGAAATTCACTTAGGATAAGTGTAATTTTTACATGATTTAACGATTTGTTGAAATTCGTTCAATTATCTTATCCTGAAAATCATTTTTCTACTGACTAGCAAAGTCAAAGATATTTTCAACTCCGAAAAAAAAAGTTTTGGAAAAAAATGTATTCAAATTTTTTATTTAGGCACAGCTAAAAGAAGATCAACGACATCATAATTCTCATAGCGACATTTCTAGGAATATAAATCCATTGGTGATTCCAGAAATTCTTAATACTTTGTTTGACTGCTTGAACACCGAAGATCTTACTAATGTCCGGGACGTATGTCAAGATTGGAGAGCAATTGTTGATAAAACTACGATGCAGAGAAGAGTTAACGAGTTGTCTGAGCGCAGAATCCCAGAAGATAGCCCGTTGACTTGGCAAGAATATGTGTCAATTTACAATGTTGCACATCAGAAGAACCTGTGAGAGATTCAATATCATCAAGAAAATCATAATTGGTTCTTATTTCTACAAACATAATATCAGAAGCTGCTTCAAAGTAAAATCTTCCTGAACGTTTCAAAATTCTCTTTTTTATTAACCAGTATAACAAAGTTATCTTTCGAGAGTATAACAATCATTTAGATTTTTTTATTCACAGTTTTGGGGAGTATCAACCTTCCAAAGAACATCACGATTTTTTTTACGATTAAGTCGTGCTGGTAAACCAAATAAATGAGGTTCCCAGTGCTTCTCAAAAACCGAACAACTACATTAAGCGAAAATTTGTTCTACAAGACCCGTATCAAATGAATATTCTGCATCTCGTAAGGTGTGGATCACCTGGAAAATATCTTGATTTGATGCAGCCGAAGATTGAGGTGAATTATTAAAAGAATCATTTACAAGACAAAAAAAAGAAAAGGATAACATCTATTCATAAATACCACTTTTCAGATTCGGAAATTGGTTTTACGCAGAAGTTTCTTCAATTTTCAACCAGACGCACAACACGAAATGGAAGTCGAAATATCTCTGCTGAACGACAATAATAAAAAATTGAAAACATCTATAATTAGTTTTCAAAACAATCCCTTGCATGTTTTCAAATGGGAAGAGGTATGACGCAAACCCTGAATTTCCTATAAATGTTACATTTATAGTATCTGAAAATTTTTAATGCTGAATAACGTGATTTCTTCGTTACGACATAAATCAGAATACTTTTTATAAAAATTATATTAATTATATTTTTTAATTATAAATATTCTATTGATATTATGATCGTTGTCAATCGTTGCAATGTTATGTTCCATTCAATAATGCACCACTTCATTGAAAAACATTTTACACTTTTTTAATTCAATGTCGGAAGAAACAATCCAAAAATTTCCAATAAATTTATCTGAAATTTATTTTTTTAGAAATATGTAACAAATCACATATCTTCAAGACAGTATAATTATTTTTCTGCTCATCTTGACGTTTTTGTCGCCATATACCATTATAAATTTGTGTTATGCTTTCCAATTACGATAGTTTAGTGAATTAAGTCCCAAAGCGTTATAAAACATATTCGACGTAAGACTGAATAAAATTACGTGCAGTTTTTCCAAGAAAAAGTAATTCTGATTCTCTGAAAAATATGAAAATGTCATTATCAGTATATATTTCAAAAGACGCAAAGTTTTTAATCGATATTTATATCTAATGATTACTTCCATAACTTATCTATCTGTAAAATAGAAACAGTTGTTCGATTCGTGAATTCACCGACATTAATATAGCAAATAAGTATAACTACTTCTACATACGTGCAGTATAAAAAAGATTTCAAATTGCCAACAATATGGTGATAATTATTGCGAAACGTGAACGAATATATCATTCGAATACTCACATCACTTAGTAATTTTATAGACATATCCCGTTTTGCATGAATAATGAACTTTAGATTGAAAAGTGTGCTTTAAAAAATCCCGTATCCTATAAATGAGGAAATGATACATGGAAAATAGTATAACAGAGACTCAGCGATAGAATTTATTCAGTTTCGCTCAGACAAGCGTTGTAACTTTTTGAGGCAACATTTTGGAAACTGCATTTTCGACCGTACTTATACAGTGTGTCCCAAATTTATAGGGGCACCCAGTTTTTTAGTCAAATTTTTAATGTTTTTCAACCAAACAAATCTTCATTTGCACAAGCTATTTCT
>JAPYZL010030684.1:0-16474 GCA_030522825.1 Platygaster orseoliae | reverse complement strand
TATGCGGAAGTAGAAGTACCCCAGATTTGACCAATGTTACCCAATAACCTGGGTCGCATCTGGGGCCAGTCTGGTACAATTTTGTTTTCTGGGTAAATTTTTTTAATCGGACCTTTATTTTGTGAAAAAAAATTAAAAAGTAAAAAACATATTCGATTGAAAATTCATGTTTTCATAAAACATGAATCGCGATTACTCGAACCTTAATTATTGAAAACGACTGAAATTTTTTGCTATGTACTCAAAAAGTCCGAATGGTAACAGCAGTTAAAGATTTTAAGTAAAAAACACGAATCGTTATTAATAATTTAATAAAAAATCAATCTCGTACGAAAAGTGTGTTCCGTAAACTTCGACCAGTGGTGAGCTCATCGAAGAAATCATATTTTATCGGAGCTATTTTTCTCATATTATGCAATTGTTTTTGAACAAATTTTTCCCGTAATTTAAACAAAATCGGAGTGAAAATGGGGAAATGAGAGCGAGTTGAAGCGAAAACGATTCGTCGCGTGATGCGATACCAATGAGCTCGCGCGCGAGTTCAGTGGAACTTTGTTCCTTAAAATTTCTAGAAAATTTCTAGGAAATGTGCGTAACATATAACATAAATACCTCATTTTTAGATTTTTTGTTCACATTCCGCTGCCAATTTTCTGTGTTCCGTTTTTTTACGGCCCGTTTCAACACTATCGCCTTCATATATTATATTTTTAACTTATATCACTCGGGTTGGGCGATTCTCCCATAGTATTATGATATGACATAAAATTATAATTATATAATATGTTTATCATTATTTATAAATTTGAGTAAAATCGACATCAGAAGCTCTTAATTATTCAATAAAAAAAATACATCATTTCAAATTTCAAACCCGGCGCTGAATTCGTGCGAACCAATGACAATTGAGAAAGCAGCTGAGAAGAACAAAAGGGGAATCGCCAAGTGTCAAATACGTCAAATATCGTATTTGGCAGTGTTTGGCAGTGTCAGTGTTTTGTGAGCTGGTGATTATTGCAACATTTGTGCAAAATCGAGTGATAACGCGAAATTTTTAGATAATGGCAACGCCATCTCATTTTTGAGCTGATCGCGATATTGACAGTACCTATATGTGAGACAATAGTTATATTGTTGTGTTGTTTTGTTGCACGATTTTACGATTATCGTATACCTAATTTACGCATTTGGTTTTTTTCCAGTTTCCGATAAAGGAAAAGAGGGAAATGAATATTCGCTTTGGTTAGGTCGATTACAAAATAACGTAAGGTAGAATTGGAGGGATTCGGTGAATTATTTTATCGCTGTTTTGTTGCCAAAAATATTTACATCATGTCTACAGCTGCAGTGGGATGGGAAGGTAGGTGGAAATTTCTAAGAATCGTGAACCTTGATAATTACGAATTCAAGTACAGAAATTACAAGATCTCTGTTTCAGAATGAGATAATTTAATGGTCTCGGGTTCTTTCAAGTTGAACGTATTATAATTTACAATTATCAAGATCTGGAAAAAGTATTCATAAGTTTAATTTCTTGAATTTAATTTTTTGCATAATTATTAACTTTATTAACATTATTAAATAAATACCGAGGAAACAAAAATTCAGTGTAACTAAATCTTATAAGATTTCCTTTCGTTTCATTATTTTTGAAAACTTGAAAAGATTTTTCTTACAAATTTTTACTAAAAAAATACAAAAAATTTTTTTGTAATCCGAGAATTTATATATTTGATTTTTGATATAAAAAAATGGGTTTAGAAATTTGATTATCAAAATCGTGCAAGTCACAAATTTTTATTTTAAGGTTTAGATAAAATTTTGTTTTAAATTTTTATACTTTTTTTATTTTAACATTTCAATAAATTCAATTGTATAATTATGTGATTCTTCGATTGAACTATTAGGTTTTGTTTTATTTAAATTTCAATTCCGTTTAAATTTTTATTTTTTTGGACATTTTATAATTTTTGATTAGAAATTCATTATAATACAGAACCATATTTATTCAAATGCTTTCATTTTGTAATATTTTGGTAAAGACTTTTCTCATTAATTTTATCGAACTAAATTATGAAGAATAGAGACATTACTTGAAATTTTTTTTCCTCAATTTAAAAATAAATGTATTTCATTTTCATCTTCAAGAGCGTTCACAAATTTAAGTATGAAGTCAAATTTAAATTTCAAATTGTAATGAAAATTTTTCATTTTGATTCTCAAGTTAAGATATATAATTTCATTTAAAATTTTCACAACACTAAAAGCTATATTTAAATTCTGAAATAAAAAAAAAATGTAATCAAATTATTATATGTAAATTCCAAATTATTTAATTGAATTATCAGGTTTTAATTTAAATAAATTGAATTCTGTTGTAATTTAATAAACAGTGAACAATAAATAAATAAAATTGTATAAATTTATGTAATAATTTTATTATTTGACTGAGTTATAAGGTTTTGTGTTATTTGAATTTCAATTAGGTTTGAATTTTTTTTTTTTTGACATTTTATAAATTTTAATTAGATATTTGTTATAATTCAAATCTATCTTTGTTCAAATGTTTTCATTTTGTAATATTTCGGTAAGGACTTTTCTCATCAATTTTATCGAACTAAATTATGAAGAATAGAGAAATTACTTGAAATTTTTTTTCCTCAATTTAAAAATAAATGTATTTCATTTTCATCTTAAAAAAAGAGCGTTCAAAAATTTGAGTATGAAGTCAAATTTAAATTCCAAATTGTAATGGCAATTTTCATTTTGATTCTCAAGTTAAGATATATAATTTTATTTAAAATTTTACAACATTAAAAACTATATTTAAATTCTGAAATTAAAAAAAAAATAATCAAACTATTATACATAACTTGTATATTATTTTATTGAATGATCATGTTTTAATTGATTAAAATTTCTGTTGTAATTTAATAGACAGAGAGTAATAAATAAATAAAATTGTATAAATTTATAATTATTTAATTATTCGATTGAATTATGAGGTTATGTTTTATTAATATTTTAATTAGGTTTGAATTTTTATTATTTTTTTTTTTTTTGATATTTCATAATTTTCAATCAAAAATTTGTTATACTACAGATATATATTTATTCAAATGTTTTAATTTTGTAATATTTTGGTAAGAACTTTTCTCATTAATTTTATCAAGCTAAATTATGAACAATAAAAAAATTATTTGAAAGTTAAAAGTTTTTATTCCTTAATTTAAAAAAAAAATGCATTTCATTTACACATTTTCACTTCAAAAAAATAACGTTTATGAATTTGAGTATGAAGACAAATTGAAATTTCAGATGATAAATAAAATGTTCCATTTCGATTATCAAGATGTACAATTTTATTTAAAATTTTCACTACATTAAAAACTGCCTTTAAATTCTGAAATTTAAAAAAATATAATCAAATCATTGTATTTAACTTTCAAATCATTTTATTGAATTATTAGGTTTTAATTTATAAAAATTGAATTCTGTTGTAATTTCATAAACAGTGAACAATAAATAACCAAAAGTGTATAAATTTATGTATTTAATTATTTAATTGAACTATAAGGTTTTATTTTATTTAAACTTCAATTCGGTTTAAATTTTTATTTTGTTCAAACATTTTATAATTTTTTATTAGAAATTCGTTATAATACAGATCCATCTTTGTTCAAATGCTTTCATTTTGTAATTTTTTGGTAAGGACTTTTCTCATTAATTTTATCAAGCTAAATGATGAAGAATAAAGAAATTATTTACAAGTTAAAAATTTTTATTCCTTAATAAAAAAAAAAATGTTCACGAATTTGAATATGAAGACAAATTTAAATTTCAAATCGTAATGAAAATTTTTCACTTTGTTTCTCAAGTTAAGATATATAACTTTATTTAAAATTTTCACAACATTAAAAACCATGTTTAAATTCTGAAAGAAAAAAATATATAATCAAATTATTATACGCAACTTTCAAATTATTTTATTGAATTATCAGGTTTTAATTTATTAATATTTCCGTTGTATTTAAAAAAAAACAGAGAGCAATAAATAAATAAAATTGTATAAATTTATGTAATTATTTAATTATTTAATTGAATTATTAGATTTTGTTTTATTCGAATTTCAATCAGGTTTGAATTTTTATTTTTTCGACATTTTATAATTTTTTATTAAAAATTTGTTATAATACAGATCCATCTTTGTTTAAATGCTTTCATTTGACACGCTCAGAGCCAAAACGGGCAATAGCTCATTTAAAATACATAGGCTATTCCCCGTTTTTGCTCTGAGCGTGTCATTTTGTAATATTTTGGTAAGAACTTTTCTCATTTATTATATCAAGCTAAATTATGATGAATAAAGAAACTACTTGAAAGTTGAAAATGTTTATTCCTTAATTTAAAAAAAAATGCATTTCATTTTCATCTTAAATAAAGAGAGTTCACGAATGTGAGTATGAAATCAAATTTAAATTTTAAATTGTAATGAAAATTTTTCATTTTGATTTCCAAGTTCAGATACATAATTTTATTTCAAATTTTTACTACATTGACAACTACCTTGAAATTCTGAAATTTAAAAAAATATAATCAAATCATTGTATCCAACTTTCAAATTATTTTATTGAATTATTATATTTTAATTTATCCAAATTGAATTCTGTTGTAATTTAATAAACAGTGAACAATGAATAAATAAAATTGTATAAATTTATGTAATTATTCCATTATTTAATTGATTTATAAGCTTTTGTTTTATTTAAATTTCGATAAGGTTTAAATTTTAATTTTTTTAAACATTTTATAATTTTTTATTAGAAATTTGTTATAATACACATCCATCTTTATTCAAATGCTTTAATTTTGTAATATTTTGTTAAGGACTTTTTTCATTAATTTTATGAAGCTAAATTATGAAGAATAATGAAATTATTCATAAGTTAAAAATTTTTTTTCCTAATTTTAAAAATTATTGCATTTCGTTTTAACTTCGAAAAAAGAGCGTTCATGATTTTGAGTGTGAAGTCAAATTTAAATTTCAAATTCTAACAAAAATTTTTCATTTTGATTCTCGGGTTAAGATATGTGGCGTGGACTGACTAAACCTACCTAACAGCACATTCCTTTAGGCTTACTTTCTAATCCTCTTAGACCAAATGATACGCCCAATGAAATGGGCTGTTAGGTAGGTTTTGTCAGTCCACGCCACATATATAATTTTTATATAAAATTTTCACTAGATTTAAAACTACATTTAAAATGTTCCTGTAGTTCCAAACGTTTAAAATTAAACGAAAAGAAAAAATATATAAACTCCTGATTTCTCGTCATAGAGAAAATTGTGTTGAATATTTATTTGGGGACTATAAAGCTTGTTGCTCTGATTGAAAAGTCCAAGAAAGAAGATGAAAAGTTTTGTTTGCTGAAAACTCATATATTTTTCTTTTTCGTTTAATTTTAAACGTTTGGAACTTCAGGTACATCATTTAAATTCTGCGATTGAAAAAAATTTAATCAAATCATTATATGTAACTTTTAAATTATTTATTGAATTACTAGATTTTATCTTACAAAAATTGATTTTGATTGTAATGTATATTTCTAAAGTTCCAAACACTTAAAAATAAACGAAATTAAAAAAAAACTGTTTCTTTTTCTTCTTATGTTTGAACAAATTATTAATTATTATGACTTAACAAATATTATCCCATGCTACAAACTATTTTTCACTTACATCTTTGTTTGAAGTGGAAAACCAATGTTTTTTAAAATTTTGTTTATTTATTAAACCTTTCAAACTTCAGAAACATTGTAACGTTTCTGAGAATAGAGAACAATTCAATATATATTTTTTTCTCTGCTACATTGCTCAATGCTAATAACACCCATACAAATTTTCTATTAAAGGTTTTATATTTAGCTTGAATAATTCAAAATGATGGAGAAAAAAAAAATATAATCATGATCTCCATTTGTCATGCAAAAAAGTGGATTCTGCTTTCTTACAATGTAAATTATTTTCAATGTGCCTGAAGTTCCAAACGTTTCTGAAATAAACGGCAACGAAATAACATCGATTTTTCATTTCCACCCATGATTAAAACAAAAAGTAATGAGAAACTTTCAATAATATTCGTTGAATATAAATAATTATTAATTAATTCAATTACTAGGAATGATAGAACAATTTTTTTTATTTTTTCGTTTATTTCTAAACGTTTGGAATTCTAGAGACTTTATTTTTATATGCAATTATGTAACATGCACTTTTTTTTCATAATTTTTTTTTATTTAATTATTAGGTTCAATTTTTGCAGATTTGCGGAAGCAGGCGAGGTACTTGGAGACGGAAATTGACGCTAAGCTGGTGGCGTTTTGTAAATTGGGGGTGAACGCACCTTCATTCTCGTCTTCCTCGTCTGATACAGCACCACTTCTTGATGAAGAGCACATTTTTGAAAACATGGCTTCAGAAATAGAGACCCTTTTGTCTAAAGTATGTTTCTTCTTACTAAGATATTTTGTGTGTCTTGCTAGAGGCAAATATTGCAACTTTGAAAATATTTCATTACATGTATCAAAAATGTAAAGAATCGTAGATTAATTGTAATGTTGACATTTTTTTTTCAGAAAATCTTTTTAATAAAAACATCTTCAAAAAATTGTTTGATTTTTTAGATTTTTCATATATAAATCGATTGTAATAATTACCTTAAAATGATTGACATGAAAACATAAATTCACAGTTTTGTTCATAAAAACTCATAGAAACCAGAATTTTAATCCAAGACTATATTTTTTCGGATTACAGTTGATGCTGATTAATGAAAAGATGAACGAAATCACCCCAACAGGTGGTGCGATGCTCCATATTATGCAACGACACAAGGAGATCCTCAAAGATTATAAACTGGAATTCAACAAGGCCCAAAATAATTTCTCAGCCAGAAAAGACCGCGATGATCTTTTGAGCAGTGTCAGAAAAGATATCAAGTAAGTTGTCAAAGGGTGCACAATGTATTTTATTCCTAAATTTAAGTTATTGACCATAAAATAACTTAATGTTTCAGTGATGTCAAAAGTGGCCGAGGTTTGAACAGGAGAGAAATGTACATGAAAGAAAATCAGCATTTGCACAAGTATGAACAAATTTACAACTCAGAGATTTTCATTCGCCTAATCAAAAATTAAAACTGTGAAATAAAAATTTTCTATTGTCAAATCCGAAACTACCAATTTTTCATTTCAGCTCGGATCGTTTAGTGAGTGACCAAATAAGCATAGCAATGGACACTAAAGAACATTTGATTTCCCAGCGACAGACTTTTAAAAAAATCCAAACAAGATTCAACGATATATCGAATCGATTTCCCGCAGTGCACAGTCTCATGCAGAGAATCAACTTGAGAAAACGCCGCGATTCCCTCATTATCGGTCTTCTCGTCGGCTTTTGTACATTCTTGTTGCTGCTCTACGCTTTTTGCTAATCAGCTATCTCCAATGGATCATCATTTCCGATTATTGTTATCTTCTTGGGCTGTTGATTTTATAAACCTTATTTTGAAGAAACAAGCATATTTTATAATATCTGACTGCGTAACTTCGTAAAACTTGAATTAAAACGAATAAATGAGTTATACGTCATTCCAATTGGAATTTTTCTTTGGGAAAGGGAGTAAAATAAGTAATTCGTGGACGAATGAGTTAAGTCAAATACTCTTTTATTCATTTTCATACTATTCACATGAAACAGTCAAGTAGTTTTTCATTGCCGAAACGTAATACATCAAGAGCAATGTTTGACAGAGCTGCCAAGTCATCACCTTAACGCCATGAAAAAACATTCAACCATGTTTACAATCTCACAATAATAAATAAGTGTCGCAAGGAATGACAATAACGCGCATAAAAAATTTTTCCAGTAAAATCAAATACACCCTTTGTGATGGGAAAAAAAATCTTTACAATTAAATGATTCATTTGCAAGAAAAGCCAGTCGCAGTAATATTTTGAATGTCGGGTGACCCAAAAGGATGTAGAATCAGAGAGAGAGAGAGAGAGTTGTAAAAAAATATGAAAACGTCTTTTTCAATGATATTTTCACTTCATGCGGTTGTATTGGGAAATATCAGTTAAGTTATCAATAACTATTGACAAGTTCTCGATAACTATCGATATTATCATTGAGTCTTTTGGTAACTCTGTCATTTTTCGGGAGTAAAATTTCAATTCAGTGATGTTTCGAACCAAGTTAAGAAAGTATCGAATCTACTTGACTCCCCAATACTTCCAGTATTGAATGAAATTTCAAAGTTTAAAAAAATGCATCTCCAAAACGACTAATCATAAATTAATTTTTAAATTCCACACTATGAAAAGTTGTTCGTCTTTTCGCAACGTAGATTGAAACGCGTCAAAATTGTCCAACTTTGGTTTGCCTATGCCATTCAAGTACAAAATCTTGATTATATTTCGGAAGTTGATGAAAATTATGTGCTAAAATTTTCGATCCACATCAAAAAGGAAAAACACTCGAAATAATCTTTACATTTTCACACCTAATGTATTGCTGAATGAAAATCCCAAGATTGAAAAAAACTATATTTGGTACAAGTAATTTATCGATAGTTACTAATAGCACTAAATGTCAATAACTAACGGTAAGTACAAATAAGTTTCCACATGAGCCAAGAAGGCTTGGAAATCCCGGACCACGTTTTCAATGTCAGCGCTAAAACTAGAGGCAGTAATACTAGTTGTAATAATTACAGCGGTAAATATTCGTAGTAGGTAGAGTGATAATAGCGCGTTCATCAGCAGTTTGTAATACCTTTATGTAGGCAGCGGCGATTGCAAACGATAATAATCGTCAACCAAGTCACGAAATCACAAAATGAATGCCGCGTAAGAGCGGCTACGTATGCGGCAACTTTCGAAGCGCTTTCTTCCAGAATTTACCATTCTTTGGCTGCTTCTGGCGCGTTTTTTTTTTGTATTTAAAGATTTTATTCTTTCATTTTTTTTGCACAGCCGATCTCTGTTATTTTAAACTTAAACCAAAAAAATCGCTTACTTAATCAAAGAAGAAACACAACCAAGTCGAGCGCTTATGAAAAATTTACAAAGTGAAGTGTAAAATGGAAAAGTGCACGCGCAAGATGAAAAACGGGAATATTCGCCGGCATTCATTCCAGATAATAATCATAATAAAGATACGAAACGATGATGAAAGTTTTCTGAAATAACGATGAACGCTACAACATTCGTCCCGGTGTAGTTGCGCATGATGCTTGTCATAATTTTTCAAAAAGCCGCGATCGACTTATAGGTTTACCTCTTCTACTTTGATCGCGTCACTTGACAACGCTTCTTTCAGGGCTTCCATACAGATATTTGGAATTAAAGTTCCGACGATTTTTCGACCATTGTCTAAAAAAGAAAATAAGTAACTCAAGATTAAAAAGAGAGGAACGTGAGGCATCGTGTACAGGTATATGAGACCGTCAATTTACTGGTAAATTACCGGTAATGACCGTCAATTACCGCGAGAAAATTTTGGTAAATTTTAAGGTCAGAGTTTTTCTGATGGTCAAAATTAATAAACATAAATGACATAGAAAAATGTGCAACTCGTTGGGCATAAGTATATAAGGCGCGGTCCGATAAACGGTTATTGGGAGGGGAAATTAACTTGGACCAAAAATGCAAAGATAATGTTATAGAAATGTTCAGCCTACAGCATAAATTACGCGCAAATTTTCAGTTGTTTATAGAAGAACTTGTATGATAATAAAAATACCGCTTCATTTTGGTAATGTATTTTATTCGAGTAGTATATTTAATGAAGTAATATATTTTATTGCGGAAAAAAACTGTAAAAATTGAATTCGCAATAATTTTTCAAAATTTTCGGTTATGCTGGAATTTTCAATTTTTTTCAAAATTCAAGTTTTGAAAAATTAAAAACTGTATAAGGATTTCCGATATATCATAAATTTCAAAATTTTTCAAGATGTATTCTCATTTTTTTCGTTTCAATTCTCAACATTTTCGTTCTTGGATTTTATAATTTGACGCAAAATTTTTCAAATTGACATTTTTCATGTATTTTAGATTTGAAATTAAACACCCAAAAAATTGAAAAATTATTGAATTCGCAAAGGTTTTTTGAAATTTTCGATAATGTTTAAATTTTCGCGAAATTTCCTTTTTTTTAAAAAAAATTCAAGTTTTTAAAAATCAAAAACTGTATAAGGACATCCGAAGTATCATAATTTAAAAAATTTTTCAAGATGTCAAAAATTCTCAACATTTTCGTTCTTGGAGTTTTAAAATTTGACACAAAATTTTTTTAATTGACATTTTTCGTGTATTTTAGATTTGAAATTAAACATCCAAAAAATTCAAAAAGTATTGAATTCGCAAAGATTTTTCAAAATTTTGGATAATATTTAAATTTTCGCGAAATTTTCTTTTTTTTTCCAAATTCAACTTTTGAAAAACTAAAAACTATAATTATACGGACTTCCGAAGTATCATTATTTTAAAAATTTATTGAGATGTCGAAATCTTTCAAGATTTTCGTTCTTGAAATTTTAAAATTTGACAAAAGATTTTAAAAATTGACATTTTTAATGTTTTTTTAATTTTAGATTTGAAATTTAACATATCCAAAAAGTTCAGAAACTATTGAGTTCGCAAAAACTTTCAGTAATGTTGAAATTTTCACAAAATTTTCTACTTTTTCGAAATTCAATTTTTCAAAACTTAAAAACTGTATAACGATTTTCAATATATCATAATTTAAAAAATTTTTCAATATGTCAAAAATTCTTAACATTTTCGTTCTTGAAGTTTGAAAATTTGATACGAAATTTTAAAAATTGACATTTTTAATGTATTTTAAATTTGAAATTCAACATCGAAAAAATTCAATGATATTATTGAATTTGCAAAAAGTTTTTTACATTTACGATGATGTTAAAATTTTCATAAAATTTTCTATTTTATCGAAATTAAAATTTTTAAAAATTACAAACTGTATAAGAACTTTCGATATATCATAATTTCCAAAATTCGTTAAGATGTCAAAATCTTTGAACATTTTCGTTCTTGGAGTTTTAAAATTTGACAAAAAATGTTTTAAATTGACATTTTTAATGTTATTTTTTATTTTATATTTGAAATTGAACATATCCGAAAAGTTCAAAAATTATTGAGTTCGCAATAATTTTCGGTAATGTTTAAATTTTCACAAAACTTTCTATTTTTTCAAAATTCAATTTTTCAAAACTTAAAAACTGTGTAAGGATTTTCTAGGTATCATAATTTAAAAATTTTTTCAAGATGTCAAAAATTCTTAACATTTTCGTTCCTGAAGTTTGAAAATTTGATATGAAATTTTAAAAATTGACATTTTTAATGTATTTTAGATTTGAAATTCAACATCGAAAAAATTCAATAATATTATTGAATTCGCAAAAAGATTTTTATATATTTCGGTAACGTTAAAATTTTCATGAAATTTTCTATTTTTCCAAAATTAAAGTTTTCAAAAATTACAAACTGTATAAAAACTTTCGATACATCATAATTCCCAAACTTCGTTAAGATGTCAAAATCTTTGAACATTTTCGTTCTTGGAGTTTGAAAATTTGACACAAAATTTTTAAAATTGACATATTTACCTAATGTATTTTAGATTTGAAATTGAACATATCCAAAAAGTTCAAAAATTATTGAATTGGCAAAAAATTTCGGTAATGTTGAAATTTCCCCGAAAGTTTCTATTTTGTCAAAATTTAAGTTTTTAAAAATTAAAAACTATGTAAGGATTTCTGATATATCATAATTAAAAAATTTTTTCAAGATGTCAAAAATTCTCAACATTTTCGTTCTTGGAGTTTTAAAATTTAATAAAAATTTTCAACTATTCGTATAAGACATGGAGTTCTCGGAGAGGGAAATTTCCCTCATTTCCCTCCTCTTGATACCGCCACTGATTATATATAAATAAAATCCCAAGATTTTCATAATTATCGCCTACGAAATCAATTCTTAAACATGAATATCAAGTTTCTGTTTCAGAGTTGATATTTACAAATTATTTCAAGGTTTGAAATTCAAAATTTTCAACCTTCTTACTCAGGTTTATAAATCTTAAGATTTTGATACGAAATATATTTTCATCACTTGTGTAGAAAATGCTACTTTCGCCACAGCTTGAGAAATTATTTTTCTTCACTTGTAAAGAAAACCCATGTTTTACAAATGTGGCTCGTGTTGTAAACTTCACACGTGTCAGGCGATCGCTCGTTTTCCCCACTTGTCAAACAAATAGTTATTTTTTCGAGCGAAATTAAAATCGATTGTCACTGATATCTGCATTTGGCAAAATGTACAGTAATAACATCAAACACAAAACCTACATTATTACGAGTAAAAAAAAAACAAACTTACCAGTACGTAGACGTACGACCTGCATCTTGGCATTGTGAACAGGCCGTGCGGCCAGGATGTTTTCGACGCGACTCCAGACGCTGAGCACGGAACCTGACAGTACATTGTAAGTTCGGCGTCTCAACCCCACCTCGCAATCGATGCCTAGTGTTCTGTTTTTGCAGTTGCCTTTCCAATAGGCATGAGAACAAGTTGTTAAGGACGCCTCGTATTGCAGGGTCCAATGCGACTTTGCCTCCTCTTCCGTTATAATTTTATACTTCTTCTTCAACTCGCCAAGAGTCATGTGCTTCATCTGCAGACCGGTGTTGGGCCTATTACAAAAACAATGAAAAAACAAAAATAGGTTATTTGCATTATACTAACTTAACAATTTTCCGAAGTAAGTAAAAATTCAACATACTTGTAAATAGTATACAACTCGTCTTTCTTGTTCTTCTCCATTTTCTTCTTGTTGTCCATAGCAATGGCGAGAATGGCCATATGTTTGCCATTGGTTGGCACAATGTTCTGATAGAAGCCTTCGTGTGTGCCACACAAGTCCTCTTTCTTTTCTTTAGCCTCCTCGAAGCTCATGCCACGTTCTACAAGTACGACATGGAGTTCTGTTGGCGCTACGCCCGTCGAGTGCTTCCTCATGTAACGGTAACGCTTTTTCTCTTGCACGTTACCACCCGAAGTTCCAAGATCGAGAATACCCAGATCGAAGCGACCTGCCTTCTTGGCCTGGGTCACAATGGCATCCAGCGTGTCGGTGAAATATTTGAAAAGTCTATTCTGGAGCTCTACTGGCATTCCGAGAATACGATTCAAGAATTTGGACATATTATTGTAATCTTTGTCCAATGCAAGGTGTCCAGGACTGTTCTCATTATTCACTATAAGGCCAACCCCAACAAGGGCACCCGCAACGTCTTTGAAGAAAGGACCCTCGTAATCCTGTGGTGGTGGGACCAACGGTTGCTCGTACCTGAATGGGAAAATGAACAATTGAAGGGAATGCAACGATTTTCGATGCAACGGAATTGAATGCAATGAATTTGAATACAACAGAACTGAATGCAATGAATGCTTAGACCATATAATACACGGACTGCTTTTCGGCCGCCATTTGTTCGTCGCACATAGGAGAAAGTAGTGTGACGTCAGAACTTTACGAAGTCCTACGAACGGTGCCGATCGTACGCGAACTGCTGCGTTATATTTGTAAACACAAATGACTGCAAGTGACAATCTGACGAAAACAGACAAAAATCGAACTTATTATCGCGTTAACACGCGTTAAAATATCGTTTGTAAAAAAGGAAATGTCGTCGCGGTATTGTTTAATCTGCGGGCAAATTAAGGACGATCATTTCAATGGCAATCATTTTTTTTCGACTTACATCGTTATTATTAGTTTCATGATATACTACATTTTTTTCTCACAAAAGAAACATCCCTAGTGATTTTGATTTAAAAAAAAGGCCAAATTTTTATAAAGAACAGAAAAGTTTTTATGAAAATTCCGTTTTTTATAAAGTCGACCTTATAAAATTTTTTTTTTATAAAAATGAGATACAGTTTTATAAAACATTGTACATTTTTTATAATAAAATATTGGAGCCCCAAATTTTTTCTATTAAATTTGATATTTTTATAAAAATTTCCAAATTTTTCTAAGTTTTTTTTTTTAAGAAATGTCTTTTTATAAGAAAGAAATTTTTGTAAAATAAAAAAAAAATTGTAAAAAAATTTCTGCACAGAATAGAATTTCATAAAAACTAATGTTTAACGTTCATATATGAAATATGTTATACAATGTTAATAAAATCGACATAAATATCATTGAACTTTTTATTGAACTTAAATTCATAGTGGTTATTTATTTTTATCAATTACATATGCTGCGAAACGCTAGCAAAAAAATTATAATTTTGAATAGGTGATTCAGTAACTATATTTAATAACTTCTACTTTCTATTCGTGTTGATTCACACCAGCTATTATATTGGACATTTTTTTAATACCACTGCTCGCATTTTCCAATTTAAATACTATTTTGCAAAAATAAAAAAATTTAAGGCCACGGTATACAACGTTGCACACACCTGACATGCATAGGGCCCGTAGTGCGTTCATACAGCACTACCCCGTTCTGACGTCACCATGTTCGACGAACCTACTTTCATTGCCTCTTATGGCTAATGGAGAAAGAGCAGTCCATGTACTATATGGTCTAAGAATGAATGTGAATGCAACGAATTTGGATGTAACGGAATTGAATGCAACGAATGTGAATGTAACAGAAAGAAGCTAATGTAATGAGTGTATGCAATGGAAGTCACTAATTCCACTCCAATATTAAATTTAAATGACGACTGTTCAACATCAAACATGTTACGTAGTTTTACGTAATATCACACTATCTGTGCCATCGTCCAATTTATTTTTCATACCTCAACTATCAAAAGCGAATTTTTAACCTCATGCACAGAAACGAAAAAATTTCACATTGTGTTGGGCGATGTGCAGAGCGTCTGCGTTTTCCGTCAAAATAAAAAAATCCAATATGGCCGCCGCGACAAATTTTAAATTCACGTATGTAACATGTAACAAATGTAAATTTCATATTTCTCGCGGCAGCTATATTAGATTTTTTGTGATTTTTTAATTGCGACGGAAGAAGATTGAGCTACACCCGACAACATCACCTAGACAGTGTTCTCAGCAATTTTTGTTGCCCGGAAACATGACGGAAAAATGAGCGCGCATTGTGATTTACACTGAAGCAGTTGAGAGAAAAAGACAGAAAAAATGAAGTTATGCCTATGGTCTTGTCCGGATAAAATAAACTATGTAGTAGTGCGTTCCGCACGCGTACCCAACAGATTTCAAATATATTGAAGAAAAAACCGGGCCATGCGCGGGCCCCCACACATGCGCAGGCCGCTCACCCCGCCGCCTGTGCCAATGTGCACGCTCATTGTGTTTTCCGTTGCCTACCCAGCAAAATCGCTCCGCGTTCTTTTGTGCTTTGATTCGCGTGTCTTTTGTCTCTTTGTTCGAAAAAGGTTTTCCAATTTTTGAGAGACAATGCCAAGTAACAACGAAATTGCGCGATCAAGATCGCGGTCGAGAAATACTCGTAAACGTGAGATATCGCGATCGTCCTCAAGCTCAAGTGAAAGTTCGCGGTCCCGCTCTCGCAACCGATCTCGTCGACCTAGCCGGCGCTCACGACGATCTTCAAGCGAAAGCTCAAGTTCCTCGTCGAGTTCGAACGCTACCTTTGTGAAGTTAATCAAAAAACAAGGCCGAAGAATGGAAGCGTTCAAAACTATGTTGCGCAAGCTACATAACAAAGGCTCTGCCCAAAAAGAGGGCGTGGCCAAGGTCGCCAGCCCTTCTCCTGGGGAAGTCACCATCGAGAACCAGCAGGACACCAACGAGGCCGAAGGCCATAACGACAGAACTTTGGAGTTTTCGTCTGGTTGGTTTACAGTGTCGGGTTGGGCCGAGTTGGGTTGGTACTTGGGTTGAGTTGGGTTGACCTAACCTAACCTAACCTAATATAACATAACTCCACCTAACCTAACTCAACTCAACCCCTGCTTCAGAACGAGGGACCGCCGGCTGATAACAGCCGGGGCCTTGAACTAGGTAAGCCCTTCGCCCATTCTCTCCATAGTGAGCCGAGAGCTCGGAGAAATAGAGAAGGGGGCTTAACCGACGTGTTCCTCGTCAGCATGCAGAGTCTTAGACGTTCGCCTTCTGTTTCCAGACCCGGAGCAGACCAACAACTCGTCCGTCACTTTCGTGGATGACGTCCACCAGGTGGCCGAGGTCAAGGTTCCGTTGCTGCTAAACGAGATATTCACGACCAGCCCTGAGCAACCAGCTGCAGCTTCCTGGGCGGGCGCCATGTTTTCTGCGGCGCGGCAGACAACCTTGGGAGGCCTGCCAGCTGCAAGGAAGGCGGACTTGCTGGCCAAGTACCAGGTCAAAAATGACCTGGTCATTTTGGGTC
>JAPYZL010030641.1:1015-19171 GCA_030522825.1 Platygaster orseoliae | reverse complement strand
TAAATGAAGAAAACCAAAGATCAGCGAATTTGAAAAATCTAAAATTGAAATTCAAAATTCAAAATTTGAAATTAAATTTGAGTTTCACTTCTCTTGCATCAAACCTCGAATAGTGTGCTTGAACTTCAAACTACAAGAGAAGTGAAACTCAAATTTAATTTCAAATTTTGAATTTTGTATTTCAATTTTAGATTTTTCAAATTCGCTGATCTTTGGTTTTCTTCATTTACGCGTATTTTTCTCCTCGATTTTTATCTGTTTGTTCGTTTTTTTTTTAGTTGTACTATTTGTTTTTACACTTTTGCTTTTTAAAATCACACGCAAAGTTTCACTTCTGCCGTGTATTCTTTTTTTTCTTTTCTTAAACTGTTGTGTCGGCACTCTCAATAAAACACCAATTACAAAACCAATTGCCACTGTTTATTTCCGATTGTTTTACACACTCTCGTTATTCAAAATACAACGCAATAAGAACCAGCTGATCCGCAGGAGCGTGTTATGTGTAGCGTAAGCAAGAGAGAGAGAAAGTGTACTCCAGTGGCGAGTTTCCGCGGGAATATTCAAATGTGTAACAAAAACACAGGCATAATTAATAGTGCAATTCATACAAATAAACAACTCATCTAAAAATTATGAAAAGCAAAAAACAGTAAAAACTCCTACGAAATCGGAATGCTCTTAAAAGAGTATACATTATTTTATCCCGTTTTGGTTGAAATCAGACAATACAGGCGCATTCCCAGCTCGTGGAACGCGTTCGGTTCCGGGGCCCATTAGCCCGGGGCCGTGGAAATTTCCGAAAATCCGAGGCCGATTCTTTGAAAATACCTTGGAACGGAACCGAATTCTCGGAAAAATCTTTGGAACGGCCCCGGGACCGAACACGTTCCATGAGCTGGGAAGGCGCCTTTACCTTTTTCTACTTTTCATCGTTTTCCGAAAAATATCCATTCTGGACAACCGTTCTGGATAATAGCCTCCCAGAAATGCTATTCCACGAACACATTATCCGAATTTCTGAATCCTGAATGACCGTGAGTCCCAATACAACTACTTCTACATCTGGTCATCATCACATTTTCCGATCAATGTCCCATAGTCTCGCGGACAAACGCTCGGACATCGACCGTCGCGGAGAAAAGAGCCCTTGGTTTTCTCGGAAAAAGGAGCACCTTGAACGTGAGACATGTTCGTTACGGCAGATATCGAATTACGAGAGCCAAGAGGACTTCGATTTCATTTTTGTCATGCCACGGGCTCCGCAAAAACGATTCGCAATATTAAAATAACAGGTTGTCTCCGCCGGGGCGGGCAGGGGGGGAAAGATACGAGCTCGTCGCCGGGGACAGGTTTCTATTTATACCGCGTCACCGCAAATCAACGACCTGGGGCCCTCGAGATAAAAGGCCCCATTTCGGAGGCCCGGTGCAGGTGAAAAATGAGCGATTCTAATGTTCGCGAATGCGCTCACAAAAGAAGCGAACAATTGAGGAATGAAAGATGCTACTTTGGTATGCCTGGCTTGTTGTTTATCGGGGGAGAAAATGAGAGTGTCGGGAACTAACGAAAACAGGTGCGCGAGTGTTATCGCGTTGCAAAAGCATTTCGATGAGATTTTTGTAAAGATTTATTGATATTTCCGCAGCCATGAAAAAAGTAAGGCTTGGGAAAAAAATATTGTTCTTCCTTATCGTAAACTTATCGGATTAGATAACTCGAGTAACTGTCCACTTATCTTCCCAGACTTGAGTCAGAAATGAAAGTGCCCTGATTGTCTACTAAATTTGACGTGGACGAAAATGTGAGAGGGACTTGGTGAATGTTGAATAGCGGAGTCTTAAGTAGGTCTGAATGTTATGGATTCTATGGGAACAAAAGTTCAAGAAAGACCAAACCGCAAAGTCCCTATCACCGTGCCATCTTCAATCGCTCGTTACTTCGTGAAACAGATCTAGTACTTTAATGAGGACTAATCAGACAACAAGTTCTAGCCTAAGCACGATTCGTTATCTGCTTTTAAAGCGCCTCGAATCTTTTGGATTAATGATTTATTTCAACAATGCACGTTTTTGGATTTTGTCTTACTTCGAATTTTAGCTTTGAACTTGATATATTTGTAATAAATGAGCTGATTGGAAGGCATTTCCATTTTCTCGGAGTTTTCGTGGCACCAGGTAACTGGCGAGCCGCGTATCACGAGAGCTCTCTTTAATTTCCAAGGAGTGACCCTAATGCTAAACGCAGGAATGTCCTCTTAATACAACGTTTGATGCATTAAACATGGCCCCGTGAATGCCCTGCATGGAAAGTACGAAAAGCAGGTAAGATCCCATGACACGCTTAACGGTGATTGCGAGTGTCGAGACATTCATTGACTCTGCACCTGAAGGCGCAATTGTAATTTTTCATCCCCGAGAAAATGGCGTTATGCGTATCGATCTATTTGTGGTTTGGCATCGTGAACGAAGGTCATGGAATATGCGAGAAAAATGGTGGGATTCAAACTGTATATTTATAATTTATTGGAACTTGAATTTCAAAATCATGAGTGTTGAGGATATGACAGGATTTTGTTAGTTTTAAGGAATTTTTCGCAATTTATAGAATTTTTTAACATTTTCCGAAATTAACCTTTTTATTCTCATTTTGATCTTTTGTTATTCTTGGAATTTCAAAGATAATGCAAAGTATGGCGAATTTTTCAAACTTGATAGAAATTTGTAAAATCCAAAAAGCGTTTTTGGAAATTTGTGAATACTTTTCAAGGTTTCTGGGTTTTTCTCAGAAAATTAAAAAATAGTATTGCACATATTTCAGAGAAATATTTTCAGAATGAAAGCGAAAAAAAATTTTTTTTTAATATATATTCCAAAATTTCAAGCTCTCAAGATACAACGGCATTTTTATTTTTTTCAGAAATTTTCCGCAAATTAGAAAATTTCTTAACATTTTCCGAAATGATACGTATTTTTCGAGTACTTTACAGCTTTTGACAGTTTTTAAATTTTTTTTTGTTATTTTGATCTTCCGGAATTTTTGGAATTTCAAAGATTGTACAAAGTACTCAGAATTTTTCAAACTTAATTAATTGATAAATTCATTTATTGTTATTGAAAATGATGTATTATTATTAATGAAAATTTGTGAAACACAAAAAGATTTTTTGGCAATTTGGAATTACTTCTCAAGGTTAATAATAATAATAATAATAATAATAATAATAATAATAATAATAATAATAATAATAATAATAATAATAATGATAATGATAATGATAATGATAATGATAATATAATAATAATAATAATAATAATAATAATAATAATAATAATAATAATAATAATAATAATAATAATAATAATAATAATAATAATAATAATATCATAATAATGATGATGATGATGATATAATAATCAGGGGAACCAAAAATATTTGCGATAAAATGCAAAATATTTATTCATCTTTGCATGAAAAAACGAAAAAAATGAAAATTAAATACGAATTTATTGCATTTTTCATTTTATTTTTTTTTAATTAAATTTTTCTAAATGAATTCGCGTTTTTTAAAATTTTTAATTGGATTTCTTTATTTTTATTTTTTCTAATTTTGTATTTTTAATTACATTAAATATCAATAATCTTTACAAAGCGTTTTTTTTCATTCTTAAATTAAGTACATATAACTTTCTTCGGAAATGAAAAAAAAATTTTTTTTAATATGAGTATGTTTTTCAAAAAAAAAAAATTATTTTTCTATGAAATTCTATTCAACAATTTCATTTTAGAGTAGAAATATTTATTTTAAGTTCTTTACATAAAATTAGAAAAATACCTTGACTTTCTAAAAATATTTGTACGATTCACATTTTTTTTTTTTTATAATAAAATCTTAAAATTAGTTACCTCAAGAACGAAAAAATTTTCCAAAACATATCATTTCATCACAACTTCATTTACAATACTCTCATCACTCTCAACTTCCACAATCTAATATTTTCCCAATATTCCTACACTTTTCCACAAAAAATCCTCAAATCTCAAACCTAGAAAATTCGAATTTCCCGGTTCAAACATCTCCTAACTCGAATCCCAAAGACTGTAAACGATAAATCATTCTCTGCGTACGCCCTTGCCGCCAAAAAAAGAAAAAGTAAAATCCTAATGAGCGCTTCGTGACTGACATTGCATCATGAACTTGGAAACTTTCGACCTCCCTTCGGCGTGAATAGCAAGAGTTTTCCGCGGCGCCAACAAGACCAGCGATCAGCAGAGCGTGACTGAAATATGCGAGACACATTGCTCTTTCTCTCCAACGGTGCATTTAATTCGTACGAAGCTTGCGCGCGAACTGTATCGAAACGTCCGCGAGGCACAACAAACGATTACGACATTGTTTCCCACCATTTGTAAAATTTTAAACAAAAATAAAATTCAAAAAACCGGGTATCAAAAATCCGACAATGAATGGTACATTACAATTTAAAAAAAATTATATTTATTACAATGATTTTTTTTCGAATTTCCGGAATCAATTTATTTCACTATAAAATAAAGAAAAACCATTTGCAAAAACTGTATGAGAAAAATTCAAACTCAAAAAAGACAGTGCATTGAGACTCTAAGTGAAACTGCAAATTTCACTTGAGGTTTTCATTCACGACATTGAAATTTTTATTCAGGGGTCGCGGGTTCGAAACCTGGCGCTTTCTATAACCGATCACGAAAAGTGAATTTTTCGAGATAGCGATTCAGCGATTATTGAGTCATCGTAAATTTCTGCTTGGTTTTACTTAAAGTCTCGACGTCTTTAATTGATGACTTGCTTCTACTCTGGAGAAAGAGAAAAGTTTCTCAAAATCTGCTTGGAAAAATTAAGGAACGAGAAAGTGAACAATACACGAATACATACAAATTATGGAAAACTTGAACTGAAATGTTTATTTATTTGTTATTATAGAAGAAAAATTACATATTTGCAAATTTTTCGTAGATTTCTTCAATTTTACTGTAAAAATCATGTGAACAGTTGTTTAATTTATAAAATGTCCATGTTAACATTAATTTTATGATATATTCAATTTGTTAAGACAATTTTTTTCTAAGCATCTTTTTTTTAAATAATATTTTTTTTGAATCCACAGACAATGTGATTTTCTGGAAAAAATTTATATTTCTACACGTAAATAAAAATGATTTAATTTGATATGATGACAAAATCATCTAATTTTCTATGCAGGCACGAAATAAATTGGAGTTGAGTCCAAACCAGAATCGTTTAAGTGAACAAGGAATGCTCTTCACGATTCAGCAATAATGGACAATGGCACGTAAAAAGCGCAATGTCAATAGTTGTAATCTCAGTTACAAGGTGTACAGCGTGTTAACACGACGTTATCACACGCGACAGTCTTGTACAACACGATCCCCATATTTCGCTTAATAAATCAGTACCGTGTAAAACGAGTAGTTCTAAATTGGACATTTTTTCCTTTATTTTTTAATTTAACGTTAAAATTGTAATAATTTTTATCACTCGTTTAAAAAAAAAAATATCTCCAGAAAAAAATCACAATCGTGTTGCAAAGTATGAAATAGAATTTTTATGTTTTATTGACTCAGTTATATTTTTGTATTTTACATAAAAACTATAGCAATTTTTTTAAATGTCTTATCTTATATATTTGAAGTCAAATCAAATTTCATTTTTAAAATTCAACTATTTGAAATTTTTTTTCGAAAAATCGTAGCATTGTAGTATTATATCCTGGAAACATGCTGTATGAATTTACGTGTTGAGATTTTTCATATATTAAATAACTCGTCATTTTTCACTGACATCTAATTTGTTAAAAAGTTTTGTATTATTTGTATACATATATTGAACATATTCTGAATATATTTTGAATATATTTTGAATATATTCATTATATTATTTATAAGATATGTACTATTTTGTATTTTAATCTATCTGAAAAACTTTACTTGCAGAATTTACAAAATTTGCAAACAAAAGATATTATTTAAATTTGCCGCGTTGCAAAATCATAAAATTAAATTTTTTTTATTTGTTAATGACTCAGTTGAATTTTTTTTATTCTACATAAAAATACAAATTATCTCAATTTTTTATATTTCCTGCATATTTGAAGACAAAACAAATTTCATTTTCATGATTCAACTATTCTTAATTTTTTTCGCGAAATTTTCACATTGTACTATTGTAGTAATTTATCCTAGAAATATGCTGTATCAATTAACGTATTGAGATTTAAATATTTCTTATTTTCTTTTATTATTAATTTTAAATTATTTTATTATTATTTGCATTATTTTATATATAAATATTTATTATATTAATAATAAATTTTTTTATTAATATCAATTTTAATTTATTAACTTTAATTTACGCATTGAGATGTATTTAATAATTCGGCATTTTTCACTGATATCTAGTTTGTTAAAAAGTTTAATATTATTCATATATATATTGAATATATTTTGAATAGATATATAATGATTATTGTTCATTATATTATTTATAAGATTTGTACTATTTCGTATTTTAATCTATCTGAAAAACTTTATTTGCAGAATTTATAAAATGCAAATAAAAGATATTATTCAAATTTAACGGGTTGCAAAATCATAAAATTAAATTCTTTTTATTTGTTAATGATTTATTGTTAGTTAAATTTTTTTTAATTGTAAATAAAAATTATCTCATTTTTTTTATATGTCTTATCTTGCATATTTGAAGACAAAACAAATTTCATTTTTATGATTCAACTATTCTAAATTTTATTCGAGAAATTGTCACATTGTAGTATTATATTCTAAAAATGTGCTATATCAATTTACGTATTTACATTTTTTATATATAACATTATTCGTCATTTTTTTCTGACATCCATTATTTAGTTATGAAGTGTTGTATTATTCATTTATTATAATATTAATAAGATATGTATTAATTTTGTATTTTATTTTATCTGAAAATTTTTATTTCAATTCGAATTATAAATATCATAACCTGTTACATAATATTTTTTTATTATTTCGAAATTATTTATCATATGAATAATAAATATATTGATAAATTTAACTCAAAACTTGATTATTGTTGTTATCATTTTTTCGTAAATTTTTCTTAATTATTTATGCAATATCAAACAAGGCGTCATTTTTCTGATCAATTAATAATAATAATCTTCCTAATTATTATTAATTAACAGAGAGATGACACCTTGCTTATTATTATTACTTGATTATTGATTGTTGCTATTATTTATGCATTTCTTTCAAACTGAAATTAATTTTGCCGTATGTGACTTGGAATCAGGAAATAGGGTTTGAGAGGAAAAGCCGTAAGGCTCATATTATCTTTACGTTCTGGGTAAATGTAGGCCTTACGGCTTTTCCCATCAAACCCTATTTCCTGATTTCAAGTCACATATACGGAAGGGCTCCGCCCCGTATACCCCCAGGGGGCTCTGCCCCTTGACCATAAAACTTCGCGCTTTTGGCTACAATTCGTTCAAAAAACATCGCTATCGTCCGTGAATGGCATAAATGTTACATATTTTTACTGTCATTTACATAAAACAATAATTATATGAAATAATAATTCAATTTCTCAGTTGTCAAACTCGGTCCATGACAAAAATTCGGCCACAGTTTAGGAGGGTTGGGCTTCGGTTGCTTTTCCCGGGTATAAATGAGAATTTGCGATTGTAATTATTTATGAAATAATAACAATAATGATCTTTTTATTATTATTAATTAACAAAAAGATGACGCCTGGTTTATTATTATTATTATTATTATTATTATTATTATTATTATCATCATCATTATATTATTATTATTATTATTATTATTATTATTATTATTATTATTATTATTATTATTATTATTATTATTATTATTATTATTATTATTATTATTATTATTGGCTTACTGATCGCTGCTATTATTTATACATTTCTTTCAAACTGAAATTACTTTCGCCTGATACAGAGGAGCTCCGCCCCCTATACCCCCAGGGGACTCTGCCCCTTGACCCTAAAACTTCGCGCTTTTGGCTAAAACTCGTTCAAAAACATCGCTATCGCCCGTGAACGGCAAAAATGTTGCGTATTTTTACTGTGGTTTACATAAGACAATAATAATAAGAAATAATAATTAAATTTCTCAGTTTTTAGACTCGGTCCGTGACAAAAATTCGGCCACAGTTTAGGAGGGTTGGGCTTAGGTCGCTTTTCCCGGGTATAAATAAGAATTTGCAATTGTCATTATTAATATTAATGCATTATTTATGCCTTGTTTATCATATTAGCTTACTGCTCGAATGCTACTATTTATGCATTTCTTTCAAACTGAAATTAATTTCGCCTTATACGGAAGGGCTTCGCCCCCTAAACCCCCCGGGGGCTCTGCCTTTCGACCCTAAAACTTCGCGCTTCTGGCTACAACTCGTTCAAAAAACATCGTTATTGTCCGTGAACGGCAAAATTAATACTTGTTTTTTTCTTACATTTGAATTTCCACATGAAACAATAGTTATATAAAATAATAATTCTATTTCTCAGTTTCTAAATCGGTCCGTGACAAAAATTCGGCCACAGTTTAGGAGGGTCGGGCTACGGTCGCTTTTCCCGGGTATAAATGAGAATTCGCGATTATCGAGCCGCCGTAAATAACCAGCTAATTTACTCCCGCGGCTCGTAATCTCTAATTGATGACCCCCGGCAGCCAGGAAAAACGCGATCCTCGAAAATAGCATTAATAACGTGCACGTCGCCGGGCGAACAGAGCACCGTCGCGCAAAAAGGGCCCTTTTCGCATTCGCCGCTCGGATATGGCACCGGACATTTTCATGAATTGAGCTATTATACTCGACACCCCATGAGGTCCCATCCATTATCAATCCAATCACATGGCGCGTTCGCTTTAGGAGTTTCGCCGAATGCCTGTCCTTGGATGAACGCTCCTTACTCCAACTTACGACGATTAACGAGCGGCATTAAAAGCGCAGTCGCGTATTTTGTAGTTTAAAAAATAAAAAATTTGGAATTCCTGGAAGTTTGCGTTTTACGTTAGGGCACCTTAGAGGTTGCTTTTTGGCGCTACGTTCTCACCCCGGTGACTTCAACGCGAGAACGCGACGCATTCCGGAGTTGGCGGTCGGGGGAGGGTAAGCTACACGAGTGATTTTGTTTTGTTTGTTTTTTTTTTCATTCTGAAAATTCTCATAATTATTTTATTATTATTATTTATATTACTAATTTCAATATTAAAATATGTATAATAATAATTATTTTTTAACACTAATATTATAAAATATAAATATAATATATATAATTATATAATTGAAAAAATATAGTTTTGAAATAAAAAAATATAATTATGTAATATATATTATTTTTATTTTTATATTATTATATAAAATTTTTATTATTATATTATAATAATAAAAAAAATGTAAGTATAAAATATTTATAATTTATATCATTATAATACTAATATGAAAAAAATAATAACTAATATATTAATTCATATTACTTATATGAATATTAATATAATAATGCAAGTTTTTTAGTTTCAGAGATCGAATTTAAATGAATATTTTTATGAAACTCGTATGCGTTCAGTGGAAGAAAAATAAAGTAAGGATTTTTTATTGAATAATTTTCAATTTAACTAATCAATTTTTAAAATAAAATAATTAATTATTTTAATTATAATTAATTAATTCATTACTTAGTCAATTGATTTTTATTAATCAATTAAATAATTTTTCAATGTATAATTTTTAATGAATAAATAATTATTTCATAATTTAACGAATAAATAATTAATAAATAATTTCCAATTATAATTTAATATTTAATTATAATTACTACAATTTCCAATTATAATTTAGTTATTATGTAAGATTACAATCATTTCCAATTATGATTTCCAATGATAATTCAAGAATGATTTATAATTATTATAATTTCTAATTAACATTCAATAATTATTCATAATCATTATAAATACCAATTATTATTAAACAATAATTTATAATCATTATAATTTCCAATCATAATTCAATAATTATTATAATTTCCAAATTCCAATTATAATTCAATAATTATTACAATTTACGATTATAATTGAATAATTATATATAATTATTATAATTTTCAATTATAATTCAATAATTATTTATAATTATTATACTTCTTTAAAACCAATAAATTGTTATATTTTTATTCAAGAATTCAATAATTTTACTATATGTATATTATGATAATATTTTATTTATATTATAAATTAAAAAATATTCTAGCACTGTGATAGTTAAATTATTTGAATAATGTAATAAATTTTCTATAAATAATAAAATATTTTATTAAGTAATTCTTGTCAATAATTATAATTCTAATAATTTTAATGATAAATTATTTATAATAATTCAATTCTACTAATTAGTAAATTTTACTTTATACAGTATTGCAATATTCAAAATATTCGTATTGTAGTTATTGGTATATAGTATGGTAGTTGTTAATGATATAGAAATTATAAAAAAATATGATATATATTTCCTAAAGTAAAAAATACAATATTTTGACTATTTTTTACTATGTATCAACATATGATTGCGATATTTGTTGTTTTACTATACTGCATTGTAAAAATAATATATTTCTGCCTAAATGTACTATAATATTTTTAAAAGTAAAATAATAATTATTGTAGATTTTCCTACATTTTTTTTTTCGATATTCATAGTACAAATTACTAGGTTTTTTTTTGTTTTGAGCCGAAAAGAATTTGGGAAAATTTAGATCAATATCTACATAAATTATAAAATGGCAGCTGTTTTTTGTGTTGGATTATCTCCTTTTTAAAAATCACATTTTTGAAAAAAATTTTCATTTTCACTTTGCAGTTCTACTCTACTGAATCCATAGATGAAATTTGATAAAATTTATTTAAATTCTGTAGTTAAAAGTATAATTCTTGAGTTTTAAAAATCATTAAATATGCAGTTTTTATGATTTTGAAAAATATGGAAGTCACAAAGTTACAAAGTTCACAGTCACAAAGTCTACAGTCATAAAGTTCAAAAATTCGGAAGTCAAAATCACAAAAAATTTTTTTGTTGTTTTGAAAAATTTGAAAAACTGTACGGTTTAGGGACGAAATAATGATTTGTCAGAGTGTGACAATCGTTTAAAATGTGTTAGCTTAAAAAACCTATTAAAAATAAAAATTTTTTTTTTCAATCGTAATGCTCAATTTTGACTAATTTTTTCGCTGCAAATTTGAGGAACTACAAAAAAAACCTAATTTTTTTCGACATACATCATGGGACTATCGAAAAAATTTAATTACGAGAAAATGGTCTAAAAAAATGCAATGCGAAAAATTGTGTTTAAAAATCAGAAAAATTACTTTTAACACTGATGAAACTGATGACTGGTTCAATGTGAATTTTTACTGATTCACCTAGAAAAAAAATGTTACGAGCAAATAATTCACCGTTCAAAAATATTCAACAAAAGCAAATATCCAGTATTAACTGTGATGAAATTATTATATATTTTGATTATGAATCAGTTCGTATTCGTTATTTATTTATTCGTCAATAATTAATTATTGTGAATTAGTTAAATCATTAGCTGAAATTTCCGCCATTAAAGACTTTGTTGACTAATTTATTAGTTTGAATTTTCGCTATTTAATATTCGATTTTGACAGATTCGTGCAAAGCAATATTAATATTGACTCAGCTTAAAAAATAGTGAAAAAATATACTCTTTCAATGTAATTTAATATACACAACTCAAAATATTTTATGCAATAATAGCTAAAATTTTTTTCAGTGCAAACTAATAAAATTCTAATAAAATTAAATAGAATTTTCAAAATTCTGTAAATATGTACAAAAATGAATAAAAGACACTGCAGAAGTTTAAAATTTTCAAAAAATGCACTTCAGTTCATAGGATTTCTCAATACCTCTTCATCTCTACACAAACTTTTACAAATTAAGAACGCTTCGGATGCTACAATGATGTAACAATGACAGTCATCATATTTCTACTTTAGTTAATTCAAACGGATTTTTCCATCATATCAACCGTTAGATCCTCGATTTGGAAATATACTTTCCGATCTCAGTACGATGAACCCTATTTTTTCGCGTTCGTTTAGTGATTTTGATTACTTTTTCAGTCCCTCCCCGGATGAGAATAGTAGAAACGATGATGAGTGACTCGTTAGTTTCGCGGCGAAACGCGAGGCAGCGAATCGACTCGAGGAAGTTTAATTACGCTGGTTTCTGCTTCGCTGTACCCATATTTTCACGGCTTGGCGACCGCGTCCTTCGATCCGTTCCGGCACTCGCGGGATCCGCGGGAGCAGATAAACGCAAAAACATCGTTTCTTTCTCTCGTCTCTTTGTTTCGAGGCCAAATCGCATTACTCGCGAGCTGCGTCTTCCGAAGAAGCGAATCGGAATTTTCATATTTCGTAAAATGAGAATATTTTCAGTAATAATAATTTATTTATATACTGCACCGAAAAAAAAACATAGTAATTTGTACTATAAATATCGTAAAAATTACTGTATTCTATAAATATCCACAATATTATTTTCATTTTTTATATTTTATATTACATTCAGCAATTAATTTATTTATTTTTACTATGCAATATAGAAAATGTCAAATGTCGCAATTTTACAGTTATATATAGTAAAAAATATTAAACATACTGAATTTTTTACTTTAGGGAATAATGTATATATTAATAATAATATGCCAATGACTGCAATATGAATATTTTCAATAATACAGTACTGTATATAATAAAATTCACTGTATTTCATCTCGATCCCCCATTACTATATTTTTTGGTAAAAGTTCAAGATTGTTCTCACAGTGTAATCTTGTCAGAAAATTTTTTTTTTTAAGGTGGATGCAAAGTGAAAAAAATAATGAAATTATGCGTTACAAAAGAAAATTCGCAGTAAATTAGTGTCCTATGGATAGTTCTGTATTACAGTAATTATAAAGAAAATTCCCAGAAATTCAAATGTATGAAAATGATAATAACCTGGGGCGTAGGGAGAAAAATTTTCGATTGGAGTGTTTTTGGAAAAATCTGTCTCGATATTATTTTATAAGAATTTATAAATTAATAAAAATTTTATAACACTTTGATTTTCAGAACATCGAAATTCAGAAAGATGAATATAGAAATTCTCAATATCAGAAAAATTGTTCAAATTGGATAAACAATGAGGTAACATAAAAAATATTCAAAGTATGAAAAAAAGACGAAAGTCTAACCTCTTAAAATACACAAACATTGAGTTCCTTTACATTGGATACGTATATGAAAAATGTTTTACTCTGAATTCTAAAATTTATATAATTTTTAAACTCCGAAATTCGTAAAATTGAAAATGATAAAATGCAAAGAGAAATGTAATTTTTTAATATTCTAGGAATTTATGAAACTTCCGTACTTTATGGTATTCATACAATTTTGTCGTATCTTTTAGTATTTTTATAGATTTTTTGGAATTTTTTGGAATATGATTTATTTGACAGATTTATAGAATCAAATTCTAAAGTATTGAAATTTACAACAATTTGGTATTTTTAGTATTATATAGATTTCTTATTTATTTTTAGATTGCTTTGTAGATATATATTTTTTTTATTTAAAAAAAATTCTCGTTCTTTTAAAGATGTCGAAAAAAATTAGATCTAAGTAGATTTAGAATATCTACTTGTTTTTTAATATTTTTTTACTTTTAAAATTGTTTATAAAGCTTTTGGCATGTTTTATGATATTGCTATAATATATTTCTAGTATTTCAATAAACTTTCATATATGTTTTTTTGATTTCGATGGTTTAGAATTCCAAAATATATAGATTATACATTTTTGTTCAGATCAGGCGCGTAGCCAGGGGCGTGGTTTTAAGGGTTCAAACCTCCCCCCCCCCCTCGAAATATTTTTCTGGCTACGCGCCTGGTTCAGATTTTTCATATAATTCTAATACTATTAATATTTCTTCACTTTGTTCATGATCCGTAAAACTTGTTGGATTTTCCTTGAATTTTTGTCTAAATTTCTAGAATTTAAAGCTCTAGAGTTTAAAGTTTTTCAGAATTTCAACATTTTCGTAAATCCAATTTCTTTTTATGAATTACTAAGGTAAAAAAATTTTTTGGAATTTCTTTTTTCTACATAATCCTAACAAAACTTTTATAATTATAATTTTGTTGAAACCAAGATCGCTGTTTTTTTTAAGATCGTGAAATTAAGAATTTATTTTGATCTTTATTTAAATTTTGAGATCTTACAAAAACCATTTTTTACGTCCTTTAGGTTTTTATAAGTACGTTTTCGATTTATATAGAATTCTCATACTATTAATATTTCTTCAGTTTGTTCATGATCCGAAAAACTTTTTGGTATTTTCACGAATTTCTGTCTAAAATTCTAGAATTTGAAACTCAAGATTTTAAAGTTTTTCAGAATTTCAACATTTTCGTAAATTAAATTTTTTTTATAAATTACTAAGGTAAAACAATTTTTGAAATTTCTTTTTTCTACATAATCCTAACAAAACTTTTATAATTATAATTTTGTTGAAACCAAGATTGCTGTTTTTTTGAGTTGGTGAAATTAAGAATTCTGCTCTTTATTTAAATTTTGAGAACTTACAAAAAACCATTTTTTACGTCCTTTAGGTTTTAATAAGTACGTTTTCGATAATTTTCACCTATATCCATTACTTAATATTCGTTTTTTTTTTATTTTTTACCTCATTTTTTTATCATTATTCTTAAGCTAATGCATTATTTTGTTATTGTTCGTATTTGCATCAATTTCTAAGTTATTTTCATTTTTGAAATATTGTTGATAACATTGTCTAACAATGAAAAAAAATCTTACAGTTTAATTTAAATCCTCGTTTTTTCAAGTATTTTTATAATTATATAAATAAGTTTAATCTGCTTTACCATATAATTTTGAAAGTTTTTTAACAGAATTAACTATTTCTAGAATTCTGACATTTTGAATGTCATGTACGAAATTATAACAGTTTTACTAACTCACCCAATTTTCATGATTTTTCCAGTATAACAATTCTTTAAAAATTCACCAGTTCCAGAATATTTATCATCATCCTCACCTATAAATAAAATATTTTTACTCAGAAACTATTACACTCTAAATATTCTACTTTCGTTGACACCATAAAACAACTCTGTTTACTCATTTCTTTTACTTTCTATCATTCAATCTTTTTTTTCAATTCGAACCATTACTTCAAAAGAATGAGATCAAATTTACATTAGAAATACCATCTTGACAGTGCATACACATACCTATTTATCACCTTTTCAATATGTAAAGTATCCCGACGACCGTCAAAAGACGAACAGATCGATGAATTTCAACGATCAAATATTGTCGATAGTTAAATATTAGGGTCTTCAAATATTTAAGAAACGTCAGAGAACAAAGATAAAGATCCGTTAATTTCAACCATCATTTTCAAAAGTTTTTCTTCCTTCATTTTTCATAAAAACTCTTTAATATTGTGAAAACCCGGGGAAATCTCACGGAAAATCACGAAAATGATTGACCGAAACAAGATATGGACGAAATGAAAAGGAAGTTGCACTCAAATCCCTTCGTAAGGGCGGGAAAATTGCCCCTGTCGTGTGCAAGCGTGTTTACTCAAAACCAGTCAATCTCATGGATGCGCCGACTTGGGGAGCAATCAAAAAAAAAAAAAAAAAAAAAGAAATAACGCGAAGGGTAAACATCTTTCGAGGACACACTCGACGCCGGCAGCTGTAATCAAGCGCGCCCTCTTTAGTGACGCCCTCGCAAACTCTGATTTCAGAGGGCGCGAGCATCGCGAACTGAATGAAAACCCAAAGGTTTGATGTAACTTTATAAAATAATATATTTCATTAAAATTTTTTAAACATTCTAAATAAAACATTGTGATAAGTGATAAAAAAATAACATATAATTTCCAATCACACCTTGCATCAATCACATACTCATAATTTACATGTTATTCCTTGTAATGCATTATTTAACAGATTAGGTAAATATTACATTCACAATGTTCGCGTTGTTGCGTGGCAAGAAATTCACATAATCTCGAAGATAATGCCTCCTACTTTATAGCCAACGAGTTGAGAGCTTTCCGGCACTTCCTTTCTTCCCCACATCACTACGATAATAATAATCCTTTTCCGTATGTACAATGTACATTCGCGTAATTTTCCAGTGACTTGGGCGCTTGAAAATGATACTCGTGAAGTAATGCTTTGATGATTTCAAGAGCGAACAGCAAACTCGTTAGAAAACGAGACGAAAAGAAATGTGAGAAAGTGCGAGTGATTCCATCAGCGAAATTGAAAACAAAAGCAATGCTTTTTTCATCACCTCCAAAGCTTTTTCTGCGACAAATTTATGATTGGAATCAAAGAATTTAATTTCTCGATGATGTTATTAAGCTCAACCAACAAATCATTATTTTTTGACGTTTATTTATTTTTTTTTTCTTCATTATTCATTATTCCTTCGTTTTTTGCTTCGAAAGCATTCCTTTTCTCGAAGTTTTCGAATAATGTACATTATTATAAAATTTGAAGTAATGAAATTTCCAAAGGCGTGATAAAATTATTCGTTTGATTGTGAGGAAACATGAAAATTTGTGTGCAAGCTTGGCGAGGGCTCGATGTGACGTCATAAATTATACGTCCACTTTGATTTTACGCCCTTGCGCGTTACAATGGCGCGCTCTCCATTATCTAGGATTTCGGACCCGTGCATCTGACACGGCCGATTCTATCGTATTTTCCCGCGTTCCACTTGGGACACCTACGCCAAAAGGGGCGCTTTTGTGCACTTCCCATTCCGCACTAATCCCGATCAATCAAGCGCAGCTGTCGGGTCCTTTCCTCTCCGCAAACATCAATTTCGCCAACTCCAACGTCACGCAAAGCTCTCTAATAATGCGGTTTTAAGTAAGGTTTTGATATTGTGTCCGCACTTTCGGAAGTCGATATTGTTTATTTTACTTTGCCAATATTTTCTTCAATCTAAAATTTATGAAATTGATGAAACTGTTCGAAGTAGAATTGCGTTATTGAAAAAAAAGACGTAATAGGTGAATTTTTATATTAATATATTTTTTTTTGTACTTCATAATTTATGTGTTGATTAGGGAAATTTTTTAAATAAAATCTCATTTTTCTTTGAATATTAAAAAAATATTGTAAATTAAAAGTGTCATATAATGTTTTGACTATAAATATTTAGACGGTTAAACTATTTGAAAAAAAATTTAATATTATAGTAAAATAAAAACTACTGTCAAGTCAAGAAATCTTAAATGTTCGAAAATAATAAAAATTTGTTTCGTGTGAAGACAGAAAGGAATTTTATTGATAAGATAGAAAGTTTTATTGATTTCATAAATTTGAGTATCTTTTTCTAACATGTTTATAAAAATTTTCTAAAATCCATAATAATTCAAAATGCCAACGGATACGATCAACTTTCTTTTTTTAATACTTTGATGCAATAAAATTCATTAATTAAATAATTAATTCATTAATTAAAACAAACGATTCAAAATTTTTGGGAATAAAAAATATTTACTGAGGAAGTAAAAATAAAATTCATAACCCTGAAACGTTAATGTATTTTGTATATTTTTTGACAAATTTGAAAACTCAGTAGAATAACATAAACTGTGTAATTTTTTGATTATCAAGTATCAATTATTGTCAATTATTTTTGAAAAACGAATAAAAATCTTGAAACTCAGATTTACAAATTTAGCAAATTGTAATAAGAATTTTAGAAATTGTTTAAATTTATAAATTTTGTAAATTGTAGAATATGATTTGATAGAACTTCATTTAAAAATTAATACAAAATCACTTGGGTATTTGCCCTTTATCCCACATTTTATGCCGCCTCTGTATGCAACGTTACACTAAGAGAAAAATCTAGCAATCGTAACTGAAAAAATAAGTAAATTCTACTATATACAATACCGTATTACTCAAAATATTCGTATTATAGTCATTGGTATATATTTATAGCAAT
>JAPYZL010030627.1:0-21711 GCA_030522825.1 Platygaster orseoliae | reverse complement strand
TTTTATAATTTATATATTTATTAGCGATGTTCGGAAATGTTCGGATAATTCGGTCGATTGCGATTTCTCCCGCTTCTCCCGGCCAGGAGATTTCGGTAAATTTTTCCGTCCAACAACCGGGAGATTTCGGGAATTTCTGAAAGTTGACAAATAATTCTCCCGGTCTCCCGTGGTCTCCCGGCCGAGCCCTGTACGATAATACACACCCTTTTAATAATGTAACAAGTTCTCATATAAACGTTAAAACAATAATAATGTTTTAACATTTGTATGAGAACTTGAAAAATCTAATTTATTAATATCAGAATCATGTAATTAATCTTTGAAAAAATTGTTAAATTGGTGTTTTCATGTCTTTTGCTAAAAAAGACTGAAATATTAACAAAAATAGAGTATTGATTGAACTTGTATGGAAATATTAGAAAAGCTTAAAAATTTTACAAAATACGAAATAATACTTATGAAAGAAATATGATTTTTTTGGATGCATATTTTCTGAAAAATCTGAATAAAAATCTTTGATGTGTAAGACTTCAAATTCCAGAGCATCAAATTATAAAAAAAATTATTTTACGTTATTAATTATTTTGGTGATATTGGAATTTTATTCATGAATTTTATTTATTAATAGAATTTATTTATTATTTTGAAATTATTTATAAACTCTATTTATAAATAAAATCATTCAAGATACTAAAAATAAATTTTTTTTCGTTAATTTTTGACAAAACAACTGCAGTTTTAAATGAAAATTATGTGTGAAACAGTAATCTTGGCTTTAGAAAAAGTGTAATTATAAATGTTTAAGTAGAATAACGTGAAAAAAATAAATTTGAGAAATTGTTTTGACCCAGTGATTAATAAAAAAAAAACTATAATTTACGAAAATGTTAAAAATCTAAGAAACTTCAAATTGTAGAACTTCGAATTCTAGAAATTTAGACAAAAAATCATAAAAATTCAAAAAAATTTTTTCGAATCATAAACATACTGAAAAAATACTAAAAGTATTAGAATTAAATGAAAGAGCTGTTTTTTGAAAAACCCAAACAAATACGTACGATCTATAAAACTTGAAATTTTAGAACATCAAATTCTAAAAAACACATATAAAAATATATAGAAATACTAGAAATATAAAACAATTTTATAAAACGCTATAAAATTTTACAAACACTTTAAAAAGTACGAAAAGATATTAATCTATGAAATCTTCTAAATCTACGTCAATATAATTTTATAGATAATAAATAATTATGCGAATTGCTAATAATATAATTTAACTATTAAAATTGTTCATCATTATATGATTATTGATTTAAAAAAAATAGAATTTACAAGAATATTCGAAATCTAAGAAACTTTAAACTCTGAAGCATTGAATTCTAGAAATTTAGACAAAAATTCATGAAAATTCCAAAAAGTATTTTGAATTATAAACATGCTGAAGAAATACAAAAAGTATTAGAATTCTATGAAAGAGCTATTTTTTGAAAAATCTGAATAAATACAGACAACCTATGAAATTTGTAATTATAGGCCATAAAATTTTTTAAAAAGCGTTAATAAAATCTAGAGATATACTAGAAATTTATGAGAATAATATAAAACACTTCAAAAAGTTTGAAAACAAAAAATATATTAGATTTTCAGCAGATTCCCAGACATCTTTGAAAATTAAATTAAAAATTACAGAGCATAAAATTCTGAAAATCTATGAAGTGAATCATGGAATTCCAAGAACTTTTTAAAAATACCAAAAAATACTGCATAATTGTGTGAATAACATAAAATACAGAAATTTTAAAAATTCTTGGAATTCTTTGAAATAAGAATATATTTCTTTTGGGATTCTATGATTTTTTATCTTTCTGGTTTCAGTAAAAAGCATTTTTTTAATTTTATAAGTTTCGGAGTTTCCAATTAATATAAATTTTGTAGTCCAGGATCGAATATTTTTCATATACGTATTTAATATTATGGAACTCGATTTTTGTAATTTTTAATTCACAATTTGATGCTCTTGGAACCGAAGGGTTCTAAAAATTTTCAATATTGTATAGATTTTTAAGAAAATTATATCGACAAAGATTTTTTTTTGAAAACCTCCCCCAAAAATTTTTTCTGCTTACACCCCTGATGTTTCAGTTCATAATTTAATGTTCAAAATTTGATTTTTATGGATTTCTTCATTGCTTTTTCTATATTTTACAAGCCCTCGAATAGTACATGTTTGCCTTAATTTATGTAATTTTATTTATTTCCTTCAAAAATTTGTAATTTTAAAAAAACTTGCAATTGACTTTTGAAACTTGGCAGAGTCTAAATTTATCATGTAAAGTTGACCAACTAATTTTTAAAATTTTTCTCGAAATAACTATTATCTTTACAAGTACTAAAAAATTGTATCTTTTTTCTTATTTCACCTATTCTTTCTTTCTTCTAACTTTATCTTTATTTTAGTCTTAAAAAAATTTTTTTGTACCTAAAATTTCAAATGTTTATTAAATAAACGAAAACAGAAAAAAGATAATTTATTTACTTCCACCTAGGATTTAGGTGAAAAAAGTTATTAATATTAGATAATATTTATTGAATATCAATCTTTATTTTTTACTGAAACTAAAAAAGGTAATAGAAATAATTTTTTATGTTTTCGTTTATTATTAAACGTTTGGAATTTCAAATACATAAAGATCCGTAATCCACGTTCAAGATAGTTTACAAACATTTTAAAGCCGTGCATTTTTTTCATCATGCAAAATTTTTGTTTCAGGAAAACGCCAACCCAGGAAAAATGACGATGCAACAATTTTGCCTGCGTTGGAACAATCATCAGCCAAATTTCATTTCCGTCTTCTCAAACTTGTTGCACAGCGAAACTCTCACCGATGTGACACTCGCTGCAGAAGGCCGCCATTTGCAAGCGCATAAAGTCGTCTTATCAGCCTGCAGCTCATACTTCCAATCACTTTTCACCATCAACCCGTGTCAACATCCAATCGTCATTCTCAAAGATGTCAAATTTTCTGATCTGAAAATCATAATTGGTATAATATTTACTCTTTCAATACAACTCAAAAAATTGTATATTGTAAAAAAGTGTCCATTGTTTTTTCAAACTTATCCAATGTTTTTATTTTTTTTTTTATTTTTTCAGATTTTATGTATTATGGAGAAGTCAACGTTCTGCAAGATCAACTTACATCGATAATAAAGGTACGAAAAATGGTTAGAGGGTTGAAAAGTTAAGAATGAATTGAAAAAAAAAATTTTTTTCAGACTGCTGAAAGCCTGAAAGTGAAAGGACTCGCTGAAATGCACTCAGCGTCGTTCAGCAAATGGCCGAGTGAGTCACGAGGCGAACGTGCTGAATCTTGTTCACCAAGTTCGGCGCCTCAGTCACCGTCGTACAGAAGGAAGCGCATGCGCAAATCTTCAGCGGGATCAAATTCCGGAGATAAATCCGAGGAAGTCCAGGAAATCACTTTGGTCGCGACCAACACTGTGAAACCCGAGCCACTTTTGATATCCCATGATGCGGCTGCCGCAGCTACCACGGCTGTTGGCAACTCGAAACGAGCTGCAAAACCCAGCACCGATTCTCAGGAAAGCATCGACGAGGATCAGATTTCGATTGTAAGCAGTGGACATTTCTCACAGCATTTTTTATCATTTTAGGAAGATATGAGTGGTTTTTTGGATGTTCACAAAGTTTACAACGTTGGAAAATCATAGGAGAATTTTTTTTCTGAGATTTATTATCAATTATTTAAAACCTCAAAATAGCGAATTCAGTGAAACCCCTAAAAATTCTCGACAAAAAAATTCATTGAATCATTGACAATGAAATTCGTCGTTTTGAAAAAAGGTCGAACTTTTGAGATTCTTGTAATGAAAAGTTTTCTTATAAAATTTTATTTCCTGTAGAAATGTTTATAAACAATTTTTTTCATAAAAATTCCAGTTTACAAGAAATCTACAAAGCTTAAATATTTTTTTATTTGAATTTTTAAAAATCGACCTTAAAAAAATAGAATTCTTATACGTAATTTCTAATTGTTATAAGAATTTTGCCATTTCTTATAAGAATCAAATCACTAGCGTATAAACATGTTTAGAAAATTTCTTATTAGGAGCTTTGTCGAATTTGTTTTTTCAAGGTTTTACATTATTTTTTTCAGAGATTTACCAAAAATAATGTGAAACATTGAAAAAACAAATTCGACGAAGCCCCTAACAAGGAAATTTTTAAAAATTCTAAGAATTTCGATTTAAATTCTGAAATTTGAAATTCTAAAGTTGAAAATGCTGATTCAAATTCTAAAATTTGAATTCTGATTTCAAAAATTTTGATTCAAATTCTAAAATTTGAATTCTAAATTCAAAAACTCTTATTTAAATCCTAAAATTTGAATTATAGATTCAAAAATTCTGATTTCAATTCTAAATTCGAAAATTCACTGAAAAAAATTCAAGAATTCACTGAAAGAAAGAACAATTTGAAAGAATTCACTATGAAACTTCACTGAATTCTGAAAATTCTAATTCATATTCTGAAATTTAAATTATTAATTCAAGAATTCACCGAATTCTGTGAAAAAATTCAAGAACTTACAAATTTTGAGAATTCTGATTCAAATTCCGAAATTTGAATTCTAAGTTCAAAAATTCTGATTCAAATTGTAAAGTTTGAATTCTGAGTTCCAAAATTTGGATTCGAATTCCGAAATTTGAATTCTGAATTCAAAAACTCTTATTCGAACTCTGAAATCAAAATTCTAGTTTCAAAAATTCCGAATTAAATTCTGAAATTTCAATTCTAGATTAAAAAATTCTGATTCAAATTATAAATTCGAAAATTCACTGAATAATTCAAGAATTCACCGAAAGAAAAAACAAATTGAAAGAATTCACTGAATATAGTGAAAAAAATTGTGGGAATTCTGATTCAAATTCTAATTCAAATTTTAAATCGATAATTCAAATCTCAGAAAAAAAATTCTCGTGTGATTTTTCAACGTTGTAAACTTTGTCAACATAAAAAATATCATAAAATTGAGTGGTTGAGAGCAAAAGACAAACTAGTTAGAGACAGGAAACATGAAGTTGCCACTTTATCTGACTCTTACTAGTTTGTCTTTTGCTTTCAATCGCTCAATGGTTCAAATTGTTGAAAAAAGAAAAATTTGTTCAAGAAACATATGCTGGAAAAATGTGAAAAAATACTGTTTTATGACAATTTAATTTGAGTACTCTAAATCCTTTAAATTTTCAATACTATAGTATCAAATTCTGGAAATCTTTAGAAGAATTCAGAAAATGACTGGAAAGTAGTGCAAAATCCATGAAATACTTTAGATCTGTGTAGATATTATTTTCTAAACAATTAATAATACCAATAAAAATTTAGAAGATTAAACGAAATTCGAAAATACAAGAAATATGTAAAACATGTTTTTTTATTTTATGTACAAAAAAAATAATAATGAAAATCAATTGAATACATATAATTAATTGAATCCTTTAACATCAAATTTCCTAAAACGATATGATAGTATCAATATATGATTTTCTCACCAATTTATATCACATTTAATTAATTATTTTTTTTTTAATTTTAAATTCAAAAAAAATTTTTGTTTTTTAAGTGATTTCAACATTTTATACGAAATTATAAAAATTGACATTTTCAATGTATTTTAGATTTGAAATTTAAAATCCCGAAAATTCAAAAATTATTCAATTTGCAAAAATTTTCTCGAAATTTTCTATTTATTTAAAATTCAAGTTTTTTAAAATTAAAAACTGTAAGAACTTCTGAAGTACCATAATTTTAAAAATTCGTTAAGATATCAAAATTCTTGAAGTTCTTGAAGTTTTAAAATTTGACTAAAAATTTAAAAAACTGACATTTTTAATGTTTTTTAGATTTGAAATTGAACATATCAAAAAAGTTCAAAAATTATTGAATTCGCAAAAATTTTCGGTAACGTTGAAATTTTAACGAAATTTTCTATTTTGTCAAAATTCAAGTTTTTAAAAATTAAAAACTGGATAAGGATTTCCGATATATCATAATTTAAAAAATTTTTCAAGATGTCAAAAATTCTCAACATTTTCGTTGTTGGAGTTTTAAAATTGGATAAATTTTCAACATTCGTAAGACATGGAGCTCTTGGGGAGGGAAATTTCCTTCATCCCCCCCCCCTTGGGACCGCCACTACTTTAAATCCTAGAGCATTTAATTCTATGAACCCCTATAGATCAATAAATATATCAGAAAATTCTTAAAATGACACACTACAAAAAATACTGACTTCTCTATACAAGATATTTTTTTTATAATTTAATTTAAATATCTAGAATTGTTGGAATTTCTATCACTATAGCATCAAATCCTAGAAATTTGCAGAGCATTCCAAAAAATAATAAAAATACCAGAAAATACTACAAAATTTCTAGAAATCCAAAAAATAACTGAAACATGGGCACATATTTTTTTAAACATTTTTATAACTTTGAATCCTAGAGTATCGAGTTCTAGAAAACTACATAAAAATTCAGGAACAACGTCAATCACTCACTATTGTTTTATCAACTGTAAACTTTTCACTTATCATTTTTTGTGAAAAACTTTCGATAATTTATGATTTTTTGATACTATAAATTAATAAAATTTCCACAAAATATTACAAAAATTCTAGAAATCCAAGAAATAACTGAAATATGTGCACATATTATTTTTTTAAACATTTTTATAACTTTGAATCCTAGAGTATCGAGTTCTAGAAAACTACATAAAAATCCAGGGACAACATCAATGACACTATGTTTTTTTTTTTTTTTTTTCAACTATAAACTTTTCACTTATCAATTTTTTTTTAAAACTATCGATAATTTATGATTTTTTGGAGCCAAACGTGATTGGGGAATAATAAATTTGAATTTTTGATTTTGAAAAATTTTAATCCGAAATTTTTATTAATTTAGTTCATTTTCCAACATACCTATAATTACTATTTGTTTTCTTTTTCAGATAAGCAACATGGAAAACAGTTCTGCCGCAACTCCAGTCCATAACGAAGCTTCCATGCAAGACTTGAATCAGCACCCTAGCAGCAACATGTCGCAAAGTTCCATCACTTCACAACCATCCCATCAAGGTTAGTGGATTCATAAGTTTTCATCACCCAAACAATAATGAAACGCGACAACAAGGATTTCTTTATCTCAATAACATCAAATATACTTTTCTCTTCATAACCTGCATTTTGTGACCTTTCAGAAATAAAAAATGTAACACGGAAAATAATCACGGTTACAACAAACCAAATTTTCAGCTTTCATTCGGGATAGATAAGTGAAACTGTTCGGGGTTTTTGAGTTAGTTATAGTGAAAATTTGAGTTTTAAGTGACTAGCAACTCGTGATACAGGTAAGTGAAATATTTTAATGTTGAGCATATTTTCAGCCCTACACGGAAAAATTGTCTGAAACATTTCGATTTGTTGTAACCGTTGTGATACATTTTTCCGTGTATTGAAAGTTTAATTTGTTATTTCCGAAAATTGCTATTGTTTTTCGTTTTAGAAAGCGGCTTGGATCAGGAATTTTTCGATTTTATGACGGACGATGTGATCAAGGAATTGTTACCGGAAATGGGTTTGAGGCTGAAATTCAAACGCAAGTACGAGGAGTTTAAGAACAAAATTGGCAAACGCCTGAAAAGTCTTCCGCAAGTTGAATCGCCTCAAGTTATGGACACGCAAACAACTTCTGAGACGATTCAAGTAACACCTTCGACTTCCGCACAATCCATGGACGAATTTATCGTTGATATGGACGATTCTCTTTTTGTCGAGTCCAAGGATCTTGAAAAAATGGGCCAGGAAAGTGTCCCAATTCCTCAAGAGCAAAATAACTCTATGGTCAATTATCCCCATGTTCCCGAAGAAATGAGTTTTCAGTCGTGCTCGAATTTCCAGTTGGAAGAAGGTGATTGACCTTGAAATACAATTTTTGATAATAACTTTCAGAAAAAAATCATTTTTTGGATTGTTTAATATTTATAGTTGGTGGTCGTTCATCAACGAGACGAAACAATATGACATTGAAAGAACTGTTGATAAGCGATTCAACTGGTCGAGAAATCCTCAAAATGTATGAAAAAACCAACAAAATTGATCGTGCCAAATTGGCGACTGTGATTATTCGGAGTGAAACTGAGCACGATCCAGATATAAGGTGATGTTACAGTGAATATTAATTTTGTAGGTTCTGATTCGAAAAATTTTGAACGTTGAAGTGTTTCTATTAATTTCTGCAGTGAAAATTACTATTTATTTATTTTGGTTTGCAGGATTCGAGCTGATCGATTCCATTACTGGTCCCAAGAAATCGTGGCATTGTTTCCAAACGAAAATAAAGACACTTATTTCATTCCATACAGTCGTGGTCCAGATGGCCCTATAAGTGCTCGAGGAATTTTGTTTTCCAAGTACACCAACAGGCGAAGGTCACTGCGTGGAAAAGGGATTTTGGAACCGAAAAAAGTGAAGGGCAAAAGAGCTACACCTGAATGCATTCGTGAGTGAAAACATTTTAATATTTCTCAGTTTGAATTTAATAATATAAATTATAACAATAATAAGTATTACAATTTTTTTCGTTCTTGGGATTTTTGTAGAAGGTGAATTGAATAACGAACTGCAAATGGAAAACGATCTGTGGCTGAAACAAAATACAAGTCCAAGGGAAGAAGTCATAGAAAAATGGGGCTCTTCGTGTAGAGTTAGATGGTCGAATAAAGACAACCTTCTGATTGAGGATTATTTCGATACTTACAGATGTCTTCGGCAAAGTTACGGTCATATTTTGGTGAGTGCTTGAAATATTGATTGTCCTTAATTTTGACTGTTATATGTTTTATTTTACAGTTTGCTAAGATACTTTTTGATAATTATAATTTTTTGTGAGGTTTTGTAATCGAGTCTAGTTTTTTAGAATGATTGATTTTGAAAACTCAAAATTTCCTGATGTTCAATATTCTACTTTTTTAAGACAATTTTAATCTTTTTTCTTTTATTTTGAAAATTTTTAAATGTGATCTGTCATAATCGCATTACATGTTCCAAATGTTGAAAAAAAATTTTTTTAATCGGTCATGTAACTATAGTTATTGTATGCTTTTTTGAACTTTAACGGTAAAATTCTAGAAACGACTAAAATAATAAAAAAATTTATATAATTCAACATATTTTTGCAAACTACATAAAAATGTCCTTATTTCTTCAACATTTGCAAAAATATTAAATGTTCCTCCAAATTCTGAATGTAATAAAAAAATTTTGTAAAATTCACAGTAATCTTGAAAATCATAAAAATATATAAAAATTTGTTGGTAAATATAAAACTTTTATCGAACTTTGCAAAACTAATAATAAGTAATAATTTTTGGTTTATGTTTTTGATTTATTTTTATTACGTTGATGAAGCTTGAAATATTGATTTTAGTTTATTTTCACTGTTATATGTTTTATTTTACAGTTTTCTAAGATACTTTTTGATAATTATAAATTTTTGTGAGGTTGTTTTGTTATCGAGTCTGAAGTGATAACAGTGGACAACAGTGGACGTTATCTTTTATCATCTATATATCTTGAAAATTTTTAAATGTGATATGTTATAATCGCATTCCATGTTCTAAATGTTAAAAAAACGTAAAAAAATTTGTTTAATTGGTCATATAACTGTAGTGATTGTATGCTTTTTCAATTTTTTCTGAAAAACTTATAGAAACCAATAAAATAGTTAGTTTTTTCATATAATTTAACATATTTTTACAAACTACATAAAAATGTCCTTTATTAGTTTCTTATTTTTTGTATTATCTTTATTATTATTATTATTTATATTTTATAAATTCTTTGTATTTATTATTTAAAGATAAATATTATATTTATCTATATCATTATTATATTAATTATTTATCTTTACTTGTCTGTATTAATTTCTTGAACATTTGCAAAAATATTAAATGTTCCTCCAAATCCTCAAAGTTATAAAAAAAGTTCATGTAAACTTAACATCTTCACAATCTTGAAAATCATACAAGTAAATAAAAAGTTGTTGGGAAATATAAAACTTTTACAGAAATTTGCAAAACTAATAATAAGAAATAATGTTTGGTATATGTTTTTGATTTATTTTAATTCACTTAATAAAGCTTGTAATATTGATTGTATGAAATTAAATTAAACTTGAATTAGCTACTAGCGATCATTTAACGACCCATTTGTTCAGAATTTAAATATTCATTTTTCCCATAAATCATAAATTGTGCAAAATTTTGTATATAAAACATACATGTTAATTAATGTTATAAAGACAATAATAAAAACTGAAATTTTTTTAAATTTCAGATTGACATCGATTTCAGATTTTTACATGGCGACATTTCCAACAGGCTCCAAAGTATTTGGCCAAATGTTGCTCAAAAACTGATTTCTTACGGACTGAAAGAAACCAGCGCTGAAGTCAAGAATTTTTTGACAATGTACATCAGCGAAATTGAAGAGGGTAAAAAAAAATTCAGCAAAAATACAAGATATACTTTCAAATAGGTAAAAAAAAAGTTTTTTTTTTCTTGAAGGAAACGTGCAAATACTCGCTTTAATGCTCATGCCATTGCTCATGAAAACTGTGCCCTTGAAAACAACTCCACATTTTCGTCCTGCCAGAGAACAAGTCCAGAAAAATTTCGTCCTTCATATCAGTGTAAGTTTGTAAAAAAATTATTATAATTATATCTCTAACACTTAAGACTTAACACTTAACACTTAATACTTAAGACTTTAGACTTAACACTCAATACTTAAGACTTAATATTTAACACTTAAGAGTTAAAACTTAAGGCTTATAACTTAAGACTTAAGGTAGGAACATACTCGAATAATTCTGAACATACCCTATCATACCCGAACATTTCCGAAAATACCTGAACATTTCCGAACATACCCGAACATTTCCGAATATACCCGAACACTTCCGAACATACCCTAACATTGCAAACAAAATTTTGTCATAACATAACAAATTTATATGTATTAAATGATTTCCATCTATCTACACATTTATTCAATGAAAAAGATTTAAATCTCAATATCTTTCCAAAAAAATTTTTTTTTTTTAATAATAATATTATAATTGTAAAAAAAGGACTGAAAATCGTGCAAAAGATTTAGGGAATTCCAGAAATATGAAATTTTTCAAATTTCAGGACATATGCTACATCGGGGCGGCTTTGGATGAAAGAAGAAGGTTTTTGATGGATTACAAATTATCGGATCACCCGGTGCCCGTGATCGTGGGTTCCATGAGCGAAATAAAATCGACTTATGTAATTTACAAAGACGCGGAATATATGATGGAATCGCCATTGAAAGCCATCGAAACGTGCTTCGAATTGTTTTTCGCACACAACGCCGAGTACCCGAAAATTTCGGAACACATTTGGCTGTTTTTTGAAAAATACATTTTCAATATAAAACGACCTTACGTACCAAATTACGTTAGCTCTAACGCACTCGCTTCCGAATTGGGCTTGTCATAAAAAAGTCCATTTCGTTCTGTTTTCCAGGAAATGGTTTCATATATAATTGCAATCTTGAACGTAAGTGATAAGTCTAAAATAAGTATATATGTACTGGGTATAACAGTTTTCATCAGCTTTTATTACGAACTTGTATGGCGTGTAGTTTAACATTTTCGGTGTTTGATTTTTGTCGCTAGTTTTTAAAAATCTGAAGGGTCACAAAAATGCAGTTGATTTTCCCGGTATTTTTTATCGATTTTTGAATTTCGCCGATACTGAAATTGTCCGTGTCATTTTACGGTCATTTTGGGTCTTATTTGTGATTTTTTTTTGTTTCATTGAAAGTTTATTGTATCGTTTTTTTGGCGAACTCGGGAATTTTTTTAAGCTTTTCTACAGCCTGGTGATAGATTGTGTAATGATCGAATAGAACATTACAAAATTACGTGATCCTCAATGAAAAGTTGGAAGTGTTATCAAAAACAAAGATTTGTGCTCTCGGCGGTGATTGCGCCAAATTCATTATGCAATCCTGTAGACCAGTCCATTTGTTTATTATAAAAGAAATGTTGAAACAAGTGCATTTGTTGATTTCTGATGCCATTGTCCTTCCTGATTTCAATGTTTATCAGAATTTTGTTGGGGTACTTTTTTTTGTGGAAATTTGTTTTTTTTTTTTTTTTGAATAAATGGAAATTGTCTTTTTTTAAGAGTATATTAGTTTTTTCTTTCTTATTTGATGATTGTAAACGATTTTATTTGAACTAAATATTTAACAAAGGGAAGAAAAATTATTTGAAGCATTATTAATAAATTTCTCAAGATTTTGATGTAGATTTTTATGTGTGACATTCATTTTCAAATTATGAGAGTATTTTTGTTAACAATCAAAAGTTGTTGATAATAAATTATTTAGCGAAAATAATTAATGATTTTTCAAAGAAAAACTGCATTCAAATACAAAAAACTATTATATTTCGATGCAATTTAAAAATAGAAAATGTAATATTTTAAATAATATCCATTTATTCTTTACTTTAAATAATATTTTTTTCAGATTCATTCATTTTTTCAAAATGTATGTTACTTTTTCCAAAGTACTACGATGATTTAACGAAATTTTTGGAAATCTTAAAATTGAGCATATTTTGAAAAATTCTCTTTAGTTTTTACAGCTTGATGAAAATGTCCGAAACAATCAACATTTTCAATATAAAACAATTTCGGATGAAAACCAATTATTTTTCAAAAAAATGTTTTTTTATTATTAGTTTGCCAGTTGTTGGAATTTTTTACGTGAATTATTGGGAAAGCTATAAATAAAAACATTATCAAATAATAAATAAATAGTTCGATGATTATATGAAATTTTCGGAAATCTAAAAATTGAGCATATTTTGAAAAATTCTCTTTAGTTTATACAGTTTAATGAAAATGTCCGAAACAGTCAAAATTTTCAATATAATTCAATGTCGAAAAAAATTGTTTTTTTTTTTTAATAAGTTTTTATATTATTAGTTTGCCAGTTATTGGAATTTTGTACATAAATTATTAGGAAAAATATAAATAAAAACATCATCAAAAGATAAATAAATAATTTTATGATTTTATGAAATTTTCGGAAATCTTAAAATTCAGCATACTTTGAAAAATTCTCTAGTTTTTACACTTTTATGAAAATGTCCAAAACAATCAAAATTTTCAGCATAAAACTATTATTACTATTTTCGAATGAAAATTGATTGTTTTTCAAAATAACTTTTTTTTTTATTATTAGTTTGCCAATTATCGGAATTTTCGACGTGAATTATTAGAAAAATTATAAATAAAAACATCATTAAAAAATTAATTAATCGTTCGATGATTTTATGAAATTTTTGGAAATCTCAAAATGGAGCATATTTTGAAAAATTCTCTTTAGTTTTTGCGGTTTAATGAAAATGTCCGAAACAATAAAAATTTTCAATATAAAACAATGTCGAAAAAAATTAATTATTTTTCAAAATAAGTTTTTTTTTATTATTACTTTGCCGATTATCGGAATTTTTAACGTAAATTATTAGGAAAACTATGAACAAAAATATTATTAAAAAATATATAAATATTTCGTGAATCTACAAAACGTAATATTTTTTAACCATGTTGTTAAGCAAGGTGATTGCAACAAATTTCAAGAACTTCTAAATTAAAAAAAAAATTTTCACATGTTAGAACAGATTTTCGGAAATATGTATTTTTCTTATTTCGAAATGAAAGTTTTTATATTCAAATTAGACAATAAACTGCATAAACAATCGTTATCAATTAAATAATGATCTTTGAAATCTAGAAGTTGGAAATTTATTAGTGTTTTAAATATCTTTTGAAAATGGAAAATAGTAGTTTCAGTAACTTCAATAGTTACAAAAATCTGTGGAACCCTTTAAAAATTTTTCCAACTATTTTATCAATTTCCACTTCCAAAAACAAATAAAAATATCCGTTTCTTATTATGTGATCTTATCAAATCCTGAAAGAATTTATATCATGCAACCTTATTATCGCTATTCATGTATTTAGTAAAAAAATTATGCAATTTTAATAAAGGTGTTTTTCTTGCAACTGATAAATATAATTTTTTTAAGGCATATATTTAAAGAACTCTTGTGAAAAAAAAAATGCGAAAACAAAGAGAACTGTAGTTTTCGTATTTTTTATTTTTTATTCTGAATTTTGAAAACCAAGTATATGAATTGATAATTAATTATTTATTGATAATTATGGATTAATTATTATACATTATAAAAAGTACAAGAAAACTGAGATAACTTCAGTTTTTAATTTATTTAAAAAATAATTTCAAATTTATATTAAGATTTTATTACACTCTGATCTTGCAAACTTCTGTGAAATAGTTTTAAAATTCCCATTTTCTGTTTAAAACGTCTTTTGAAACGCTTATAAAAATTAAAAACTTTTCATAAGGTTTCTCAAATTCATAACCTTATTGAAATTGAAGAATTATCAAAATTTCATGAAGATGATTTCATAAAATGATACACGGAAAAAGCAATATGGTTGTCACAACCTCATAAATAGTAACATTTGCCCTAACTGCTTTCATGGTGTATACAACCCCACTTGTGGTTAGTGCAACAACATTAAAAGTGACTGCAATTTTTGTGAAGCTTGTAATAACTTTTAATGTGGTTGCACCAACCACAAATGAGGTTGTCTACACCATGAAAATAGTTGGCGCATATGTTACTATTTATGAAGTTGTGACAACCATATTGTTTTTTCCGTGTATGAAGAACAGAGTCACAAACCACTCTCTAAACTTGAAAATAGTGAATATACACTAAACAGTGAAGTTTCACATTTACAGATTTCGAGAGCAAGAAATGTAAATTCGTTATCGACGGTTTCGTGAGAATGTAATAGAGACCGAGTTTATTAGAGAGAAGGAAAACAAAATTGACAAATGGTCTCTTGTCTATAGGATTGCAATGGACAATAATGGAGCACACATACCCGCGTTTCGCCCTGACCTCGTGTCATACGAATTTGTCAATCCAATCTCCGCCGGGTCTGACGTCCCCGGAAATCGGGGTGACAAACCTTGCCGAGCAGTATGGGGCCTCGGTGAACGCCGCGAATTGCGCCCTATCGAATTACCCGGGCTCGCCCCACGCCACCATGCAACAGGCCCTTTCCTTGGGAGTGTCCTCGGTGAACCAACAACAGCAGCAACAGCAACAGCAGTGCCAGAGCAGCTGCACGAGCCCTTGCACCAGCCCCCAACAAGTCACCATCAAACGTAAACGTTCGACGAATCCCCAGGTTAGGATTATAGAATTTTTTGTTTATTGGTTCATTCCCTGATTCGAAATGGCGGCTAAATCACATTGGTGAGGGGATTAGTGGTGCTCATGTTAGTTTCATAAGAGAAAAGAAATTTATGAAGACCAGAGCCTGATTTTAAGGAAACTTTCGAAATTTGTTTGAGCTGCGAGAAACTAAAATTTAGCAGGGATGTCAGTATTTAAGGTGTTACCTCTATAATCGGAATCCTCTTTAAGATTTTCATGTAAAAAATTGTATTGAAAGATAGTAGCGTCCTTATTACACTGGCAAAACTACGACTTGTTTCACAATACTGTTTTTTAATATAAAATTACGAAAGTTTACATGTAGACTTATGAGTGGAACCAGTTTTTTCACATTTTCAAGAATACTGCATTTAGGATTTGGATAAAAATGGTGGTCAAATCTTGTTAGTGGGGGGATCAGTGGTGCTCATGTTAGTTTCTTAAGAGAGAAGAAATTTATGGAGACTAGAGCTGGATTTACCAATAGGTAGCTACTTAGGGCGGTAAACTTTTGAGGAAATTTTCGAAATTTGTTTGAGCTGGGAGAAACTAAAATTTAGCAGAGATGTCAGTATTTAAAGTGTTACCTTCATAACTGGAATCCGCTTTGAGATATTCATGTAAAAAACTGTATTGAAAGGTTAATTACACTGGCAAAATTACGACTTATTTTACAATACTGTTTTTTAATAAAAAATTACCAAAGTTTACATGTAGTCTTATGAGTGGAGCCAGTTTTTTCACATTTTCAACAATACTGCATTTAGGATTTCGATAAAAATTTTATCATTTGCATATAATAACTTACTTATTGTTAGTGAAATATTTAAATCAACGTTTACAATACTGTTTTTGAGAACAAAAATTAAAATGCAACAAATTTACATGCAATAAAATAAAATGCAACAAATAATCGAACTATTTATTTGTTTTTTAATAATGTTTTTATTTATAGTTTTCCTAATATTTAACGTCAAAAATTCCGATAGTTAGCAAACTAATAATAAAAAAAATTATTTTGAAAAATAATCAATTTTCATTCGACATTATTTTATACTGAAAACGTTGATTGTTTCAGACATTTTCATTGAACTGTAAAAACTCAAGAAAATTTTTCAAAATATGCTCAATTTTAAGATTTCCGAAAATTTTATAAAATCATCGAACTATTTATTCATTTTTAATAATGTTTTTTTTTATAGTTTTTCTAATAACTCACGTCAAAAATTCCAATAACTGGCCAACCAATATTAAATAAAACTTATTTTGAAAAATAATCAATTTTCATTCGACATTGTTTTATATTGAAAATTTTGATTGTTTCGGACATTTTCATTAAACTGTAAAAACCAAAGAGAATTTTACAAAATATGTTCAATTTTAAGATTTCCGAAAATTTCATACAATCATCGAATTATTTATTCATTTTTTAATAATGTTTTTATTTATAGTTTTCCTAATAATGCACGTCAAAAATTCCAATAACTGGCAAAGTAATAATAAAAAAACTTATTTTGAAAAATAATCAATTATCATTCGACTTTGTTTTACATTCAAAATTTTCATTGTTTCGAACATTTTCATTAAACTGTAAAAACCAAATAGAATTTTTCAAAATATGCTGACTTCTAAGATTTCCGAAAATTTCATAAAATCACTGAATTATTTATTCATTTTTTAATAATGTTTTTATTTATAGTTTTTCTAATAATTCACGTCGGAAATTCCAATTGCTGGCAAACTAATAATAAAAAAACTCATTTTGAAAAATAATCGGTTATCATTCGACATTGTTTTATAGTGAAAATTTTGATTGTTTCGGACATTTTCATTAAACTAAAAACTCAAGAGGATTTTTCAAAATATGCTCAATTTTAGGATTTCCAAAAATTTCATAAAATCATCGAATTATTTATTTATTTTTAATAATGTTTTTATTCATAGTTTTCCTAATAATTCACGTCAAAAGTTCCAACAACTGGCAAAGTAATAATAAAAAAACTTATTTTGAAAAATAATCAATTATCATTCGACTTTGTTGTATATTGAAAATTTATATTGTTTCGGAAATTTTCATTAAACTGTAAAAACTCAAGAGAATTTTTCAAAATATGCTCAATTTTAGGATTTCCGAAAATTTCATAAAATCATCGAATTATTTATTTATTTTTTAATAATGTTTTTATTTATAGTTTTCCTAATAATTCACGTCAAAAATTCCGATAACTGGCAAAGTAATAATAAAAAAACTTATTTTGAAAATTAATCAATTATCATTCGACTTTGTTGTATATTGAAAATTTATATTGTTTCGGAAATTTTCATTAAACTGTAAAAACCAAATAGAATTTTTCAAAATATGCTCTATTTTAAGATTTCCGAAAATTTCATAAAATCATTGAAATTTGTAAAAAATAACATTTATATTCCAAAAAATAAATGAATTAAAAAAAAATATTATCCAAATTAAAGAATAAATATGTATTATTTAAAATAATGTTTTCTAATTTTATATTACATCGAAATATAATGATAAATTTTTGACATATGTGGCGTGGACTGAGAAAACCTACCTAACAGCACATTCCCATTAGGCGCATCATTAGGTCTAAGAGGATTAGAAAGTAATCTTAAAGGGAATGTGCTGTTAGGTAGGTTTTCTCAGTCCACGTCACATATTTACAATTTTTCTGCATTTTTCCTATATCATATTTTTTGTAAATTTATATAAAATACTCAAAATTCATATAATTTTCCAATTCATTGAACGTCAGATTTTTTTTCGGAGAAGATGAGTGTGAGGGCGGTGGATGAAGGGGCGGCAATGTTCAAAACTGTCTATAGATGCCAAATTCCTAAATCCGGCTCTGATGAAGATACTAGACAGTTATATAAATGATAAATGAGAAATACTAAAAATATTTGGAAACTATAAAACTTGAAATCTTTGAACATGGGATTCTATAGATCTATAAATAAATCTATTGTGATATGCAAAATCATAAAATCGTATAAATATTGAAAGTATATGAAATATGTTTGAATGTATAAGGATATCGATATCTGAGTAATCTATAAAAATATTTAAAATCAGACATACTTAATTCTAATTCTAGATCATATAAAAACTGTAGAATTTTATATAAAATTAGAAGTACTTAAATATTTAAAATACTAGCAATTCATCAAATACTGGAATCCTATGCCAACATGATTTTTTTCAATATATATAAAAATACTAAAAAACTATAAAAGTTTTAGTTCTTGAATGGAATATCCTCAAGTCATATAAATATTGAAAATGTACAAAAAGTACTGGAAGAATAGAAGAAATATAAATTTATTGTACAAAATATAAGTAATCTTTAAAAATACTTCCAATTCTAGAGAATGAAATTCAATAAATCTATCCAAGCATCCATAATATTTTTCGTATTTTTTAGTAATTCTAAAATTTGAAGGATTTCCTGATATCTTCATAGATTTCTTTATAAATTTCTGAACATGAAGCTCCAGAATACAAATTTTTATAGATAATTAATATTTCATGTAATTTTTCAATAAACAGCAGCTTAAGACTTCTATATTCTATACATAATTACCATCAGATATCGTGGGTTAATTTTGCTGTAAACTAGAGTCATAAACGTGATGCGTCGCGAGAAAACGTCCCTTATTTAAGAGATCCATAAGGAACATATTCTCGTGGAACGTCACAAATAAAAAAACATTGATATTCCTAATCGTCGTTGGTTATAAAATCATTCCTCGCCACCGTTTTTCCTCCAGGCCGACGAAAACTTCATCCGCGCCCTGGACGCCGTGCGGTACGGTGGAATCGGATTTTGCAAAGCCGCCAGGATGTTTGGTGTCAACAATCGCACACTTTGGCTAGAGTACAAGAAACGCGGCTACCCGAATAACAGGCCCAGCCTCAAGTCCAGGGTCAAGGTCGAGACCTTGAACCCGTCAACGTCTCCACCTCCGGCTAGCCTCAACAGCAACTCCAACAGCGGGGCATCGGCGTCGACGGCGACGGTCGTGGACCCCCAGAGTCCCACTGGGCCCATGGGCCCGCCCTCAGTGACGCCCCAAAATGCACATACTGGACATACTACCCATAACATGCTCTCGGCTCATGCGTCCCATGGGATGTTGAGTGGTTATCTAGACACGCGGCATAGCGACTATAGCTTACAGAGCCCGTCCATGCCTATTAACTTGCATGGGGTGAATTACAGTGCTCTTTGAACGAATGAGGGGGGGTTTTTGGGTGTACAGGACGGCCAGGGGGAGGGGGGTGATGTTTGCGGAGGGTTTTGAAGAGGTCCAGCCAACGTCCTGGATGATTGTGTTCTACTTATTCGGATTAAAGTCCCTGTAAATGAAAGTCTGGAAATTAGCATTTACGCCTGTGAGTGCAAGAGAGAGCTCTCTGTCCTACTCACTCATGCTCTTTCCTTTACTTTTCTGTTTTAAGAGAAGAAAGTAAAGAATAAAAAAAGTAAGAAATTTCTGCGGAATAAATGGTGGCGACGTGACGTCATAGATACGATTATATGTTTTGGCAGACGTAAACAAATATATAAGCGGTATCGACGTATAATATGAGCCCTGGCGTTCTTCAGAACCCGGAACTTCCGGGACTTTTTACGGGTGTTTTGTGCAAAAAAACACTCGTAAGAATATTCGAGTTGTTTGGCGAAATCAATAATGGAATAAACGATAACTTTTTGAGGAAAATTATAATTAAAAGTGTTTTTCTGGTTTTTTATCATCCAAACTTGCCTAACAGTCTACAAACTATTTTTGAATGAATTAATACAGTCAAGTATTTGAGATTGTTCTTTTCTGACTTTACCGTTGGTGAATTTATATCTTTTAGGTATTATTTATTCCCTGTTAATTGTAATAAGTTTTCTGTTTAAACAGCAGAATAAAATAAAAAATTTGAAATCAAAAAGATCAAATTTTAAAGTTTCTGAAATCTCGAAGATTTCTAAGATTTTGGATTTTCAAAAATTTAATTTTTTTAGAAATTTCTAAAAGGTTTGGAATAGTTTATAATTAATAATATTTTTAATGTATTCTAGATTCGAAATTGAAGATATCCGAAAATATAAAAAAATATTGAATTCGCAATAATTTTTCAAAGTTTTCAATAATGTTGAAAGTATCAGGAAATTGTCATTTTTTTCGAAATTCAAGTTTTGAAAAATTGAAAACTATGAGGATTTCCGAAGTATCATTATTTTCAAAATTCTTCAAGATGTTAAAAATTTTCAACATTTTAGTTTCTGGAGTTTGAAAATTTAAGAAATCCAAAAACTTGAAGTCTTAAAATTTCTTAAAATTCGATTATTTCTAAATTTCTGAAATTTCTCAAGTTTTTATTTTGATATTTTAAATTAAAATTTGAACAAAAAATTTTAGAAATCAAAATTTGCAGTTGATTATGAATTGTCAATAAAAAAAATTGAAAATTCATCAAAAATTCAAAAACTAAATTTAGAAGTCTTAAAATCCAAAAATTTCAAATAAATTTTGTTTTTCGAAAATTTCATCATTTCAAGAATTTCAAATTTACATAGCAATTTGAAATTAAAATAATAAAAATTGAGAATTAATTATTGAAAGTTGAAGAAAATTACAAATTTATCAAAAATTTTAAATTGAGTAAAATATGAATTTAAAAGTTTAGGAAATCCAAAAATTCTCAAACTTTTTAGACTTAAAAAAATTCTATTATTTTAGAAATCTCCAAATTTCAAAATCATTGAAAATTACTGACATATTCAATGTACTTCAAATTGAAAATTGAAAGTATCTGGAAACTTCAAAAATTTTCCAAATTTTTTAAACTTTTGGGAATCTTCAAAATTTCAAAATTTTTCTACTTTTTCATAACTCAAGGTTCAATAAATTGAAAACTTGATAAGGACTTTGGAAAAGTTCTATAATTTCCGAAATTTTCAATATCTTATAATTTGTCAAAAATTCTTAGTATTTTCGTGTATGATGCTTCAAAATTTTAAAAATACAAAATGTGTTTTTAAATTTCTTCAAATTCCATTATCTCCAACATTTCTAAAAGTGCAATATTGTGTAATATGTAAATATGTAATATTTCTGATGTTTTCTGTTGGAATTCGGGTTTCGAAAAAGGGTTACTACCGAGGTCCGCTAATGGACCCCGAAACGACCTTTTTTTTTTTTTACCCAAAAAGAGGGTCTACGGGAGAAATGATTAATGGATTTTTCGTA
>JAPYZL010030618.1:0-13073 GCA_030522825.1 Platygaster orseoliae | reverse complement strand
GATAAATGTTCCGTTAGAAAAGATCTGCGCTGGAAAAATATTGATTGAAACAATTTGCGTCCTAACCTCAAAAAGGAGCAAACGCAAACATTTATTTACCTCCAGAAAAGTGCCACTGTTGAATAAATCATTGATAAGTCTTTAGAAAATAAAACGAAAAACAATAAAAATGTTATTGCTGGAAGTGAGCGAAATTTACAGTTGCTTTGGAACACTTTTTCGTTGGAACAACAACAAACTTTACGCTCACCTATTCATGACAATTTTCATTGGCAAAAAAAGCCTTTAAAAGTACTTACATCCTTTCATATCCACACGAGTTCTTGACCAAAATCCAAATAAATTCCAAAAAACGAATCGTCGCCACGACTTGAGTAAAATGCTCGCACAAATGCGTGGGATAAGTTTGATTCACTGTTTCGGACAGAGAAAACCAAAACCACGCACTTTTAAAAAAGTAGAAATCGTTTCACTTTTTCCGACAGTGAATAATTTTAGTCACGTGATTTTTCTGTTCACTATTCCGCCAGTGTATTTATATCAAGTCACTGGTAAAACAGTGAAAAAAATTTCACTTTTTCAGATTTAGAGAGCACGTAACCTAACAGAAAAATTTATAAGAACTTTTGCTTGAAATATTGCATCTTTCAAAAAGTTTTCACATGTCTTTCTAAAATCTAAAATATCCGCCAGAGTTTCAGAATAAAGGTTTTAGAAAGCCTTTAAAAAGCTTTCGTATATCGTTTGAAAATATTTCAAAATCTTTCAAAACGCTTACAAGAAATATTACTAATAGACACTTTGCATCTTTTCTTCGTTTAAAAACTTACATTTGAAACGTTTTGGATAGAAGGTTGCAAACAACTTGCAAAAGAAACATTACTGAAACGTTTTATACATGTTTAAGGAAGGTCAAAGAAAATTTTCAACAAAAGTTTTACTGAAAATTTTGCAAAATGTTTCATTTGAAACATTTTAAATGGAAGATATCAGAATCTTTCCAAAATAAGCATCACTAAAACATTTCGTATGAAATGAGTCAGATACCTTACAAAACAAACATTGTCAAAATTTTTCAACATAGACATTTTGAAAAGTATAAAATATGTTTCAATTTAATTATTTTGTTTCGAATTGAAACATTTCAGTTGAAAGCAATAAAAAATGCACATACAGTAACATTCATGAGAGTTTTTTTGTTATTTTATATGAAGGTTTCAGCAATGTTGCTAGTGAAATATTTCAAAATATATATTTCGGATAATATTTCTTTAGAAATCTTTCATAAGAAAGGTTATAAACACATGTTTTACATCCTTTGATAGAAACATTACAAACGAAAGCATACTGACAGCTTCTTGAAACATTGTCTGATTTTTGAAAAGCTTTTTGAAAACCACAAAATAATATTCAGTAAGTTTATGTTAATTTCAATTCTGAAAATTCGCAATATATATATCGAGTTTCGATGACATTTCCGATACTTTCATTCACATGAGAAATAAAATGACGAAATATTGATGAAGATCGCTTTTTCTTCAAGGCGCTTGACCTATGGATGGCCGGTTGTATGATTTTCGTTTTCGCAGCCTTGGGGGAATTCGTAGTGGTGAAAGTCTTGGACTTACGTTATCAAGTTGAAATGGATTCTTCAAATGTGCCTCGATGTTTAGCGAAGGTACTTACATTCTGATTTTTAATGACCAACTCATTCACCACGGAAGTTAAGATGAAGTTTCATATTTCACGCACAAAAACTTAGCATCAATTTTCGAAAATTGACAAGTCTTCACTGAAACTTTCAATGGACGATCACGTAACTTAACTGTAGATTTCGAAAATGTTAAATACTGAATGATTTTCTTAGTTCACTAAAGTTTACAAAAAAATTTTTTTATTTTTCTGTGGTTTTTACAAAATTCCAAAAACAAATATAATAAATTCAAAAACTTGATCGATTTTTATTGATTTTAATAATTTTTTATATTTTTTGAAATTGTTCGAAAAAGGTTTCTCTCATAATTATTATATTGAACTTTCTATTAAAATAATATCATTTTTAATTCCAAAAATATTTTTCACATTTCACTAAAATTTTCGGAACATACAAAAGTTTCGGTTTGCATTTCAATGGTTTTTTTTATTACAGAAAAAGTCGATTTTCGAAACGAATCAATTTTGGGATTGCGATAGTTATTTCGAACCAAGTCCGAGGACGAAAAAGACAGGGAGTCGATATTTACTGCAAAATTCGTGGCTCGACGGAGAAACGATTTCGCGATCTCGGGTCAATAACTCGAAAAAAATCGACGAGTACAGTCGAATGGTTTTCCCGTTGCTTTTTTTTGTGTTTGTAGGGCTTTATTGGCCAATGATATTGCTTAAAAAAAGAGAATTGATAGAATGAAGTTATTTATGCAAATGATTGATTAAAAGTAGTAAAACAAAGAAGTAGAAGCGTAAGAAATGCAATCATAGATTTTTGATTGTTGTAAATGATAAAGAATGATATAAACCATACACACAATAAAATACGGATTTTTTAATTATAAGTACTTTTATATGAATATTTGGTTAGATATTTTTATTCCATACACGGAGAGAAATAATTTTATATAATACAACCAAAACTTAAGGTGTGATAACCAAATAATTGGTTACTGCAACCTAAGTATCAGTCGTAAAAATTGAGCATTAGTTACTATAACAGAAGTATTGGTTGTTATAACCAAAGTTTTGGTTGTAGTACCCAAAACTTTAGTTTGTACATATTTTACTAAATCAATGGTTGCTGTAACCAAACAATTTTTCTCCGTGTATCTATAATGAAATATATAACTCTAGTGAAAATCATTTCCTTTATTCTTAATTTATTCAAAATTGATTATATAGTACTATTCTGCACGAATTTCATAAAAAACGAATAATTTCAAATTTTGCAACGTTTCGTATTTTTTGCTCGCGAAATTCAGTCGGTAATTGTCGATAAATTTACAAATGTACAGTACACGTGACATCAGTTGGCATGAACAAAATCTGTTGGGATCTATATTGTTAATAATAAAAGTGGTAAATATAAAAAAAGTCCCTCCACTTTCGAAAATTAATGTTCGTTTTTGCAATAGATTGTTATTCATTTTTTACAACTTTTTGGACAATAAGAGCTTTGAAAGTTATTGCGAAAATTAGATTTCGCGTTTGTTTAGTCCTCCCTCTTTGAAAAACAATCATTTTTTTTATATCAATCTATTTTTACTTCGTGATGATTGTTGAAAAAAAGTTCTATTTGTTTGATCATATGTTTAAAAAGTTATTGATGCAATAAAATTAAGATAGATTAATCTGAAAAATATCGAAAATTCTTTCAATGCTTGGGGATTTTTCCGTTTTTTTTTTTTTATTTTGCAGAAAATGGAAAATATACTTGAGAAGACGAAAAAACATGATGAGAATTATTATTTTATTTTTTCTATATTTAATTGCATTTTTAAAGTTGCAGGCCGAAATTTATAACATTTCTTTTCTGTAACACGATTTTAAAATAAACTTCAAAAATATACTAGTATAGTAAACGTAAACAAAAACTATAAATAATTTATACAGCTTTTTCCAATCGTTTTGAATCATCAAAATATCATCATTAATATAATGAGGTCGTTAGATTTTTAACAATAATGCAAAAGAATACTACTTTGTGAAGTTTGTGATAATGAATGTAGACAAAACACAATAATCATTTTTATACATCTCACTATTCATGTCAAATCGTTTTGAAATATCAGAACATAATCATTTACATATGTTATGAAGTTGCGAAATTATTCACAACAATAACGCAAATGTAAATAAAATTTTGTAATAAAAAAGTTTATTAGTTGTAAAAGCTTGTTCAACAGCATTTTTTTTTGAGGTAATTGTTCCTGAAAAACGATTTTTTCTCCTAATGCCTAAATTTCAGAAAATTACCTCAAGTATATTAAAACAAATTAAGTTTCCTTTTCAAAAAACGTTTGAATTGTTTGAATTCCAGTGAAATTGAAATTCAACGAAAAATATGAGAATAGTCATTATTTTAACTGTCCTATATTTTCAAGCATTTTAAAAATTCTTTGTAAAATTTATAACGTATTTCTTCTTCGAAACACAAACGGAAATCGATTTTTTTACATTCTACCGTAGTAAACATAAACGAAGAGCAATTATTTTTGTAAAGTTTATTATTCATTTCCAGTTAGGCGAAGCCGAGGCATACAATCCCACGAGGGAATAAAAGTGTTGTGCCAGAGGTACGTACTATATTTTATACAACAAAGGGGAAAAAAAGTGATTTGCTCTGCGAGAGCAGGACAAAAAAGTACACTTTTTTACCCTGCGTTGTATAAAAAATATTATCATTTATGTTATGAAATGGCTAAATTTTATGTAACGATTACGCAAAGAAATTTTGCTTTTTACTTGAAAACTATCATATGAATTACTATTAGTTTCGAAAGTTTCTTTCGAAATTATTTGTCGCTGATAGCAGTTTTTTTTCTAATTATCATAAAATTACCTCAGGTATAGCGAAATAAATTATGTTTCTTTTTTGAAAACCATGTTAATTTACAATAAAGTAAGCATTCGTTATTTACTCAAATTTTTAACCTCAAAATTTTAACTTAAAAATGCGCTCTTTGATTACTTAACAAAAAAATATCACGAAATCAAGCAGGATTTTCTCTGTGAATCTTTTCGTTTGTCATAAATTCAAGTTTTCGAATTATAAAAACGACAAATTCCAAGACATTGATTTGACAAACTTTTTATTGAATATAACCGCATTTCCATAGTTCTCCTTTTTAAAGGTATTCCAAGCGTAAAAATACGTAAAACAATCACGCGTTGCAAATTTAGTCGATATCACTTATACAAGCAGTTGCAAAACTTTTTCAAATAAACACAAACAAGAAAAAAATCATCACGCTTATACCGATAACGAACTTAACTTACATAACTTTAAAGTGATAAATAAATTTTTTCATCACAGCGGGCTTGAAAATCAACTTCATAGCCTATTTCGAGGACGAAAAACGTCTTTAAAACCTACTGTGATAAAAAATATATTTCGTACCATAGAAAAAAATTATTTTTCCCTCGATTCAAAATGTACGTGTACCATCATATGCATGCAATTATTATTCCGCTGACGCAAAAAAACGCGTTGGGAAAATCTTTGTAATGAACTTAATCGGCGTCAATTAGTCCAAAGATTCGTCATTTTTCCTCAATTATCCTCGGGCATTCGACTATCTTGAACTTCCTGCAATCAGAAAAGGCGCTGGTTGAACAACTTTTTTTATAAACAATGGCTATATTTTTTATTCGTGAATTCCTCCGCCTTGGGACTTACGCGGTTGCGGTGGTCGCCGTATTTGGACCAAAACGTGACTTTTGATACTGTTTTTTGTCCTGTTTGTTTGTTGAACACGGAACACGTCGAAAAAGGTGGGGAGTACAAATGCAGAGAAACGGCAGTGTTCACGGTACTCAAATTTTCCACGCGATGCAATCCTATTCTGTCTGGAAAATCAATAGCATTTTTGTTTTCATAATTCGTCGTATATAATTAAAATATAATAAAATTATATAATAATTTTGTAAAATTGAATGCTTAATAAGCGAGGAAAAGAATTAATTATTGTTTCAATAATATGCAACTTAGAAAATGTATTCAATATTTTATTAACACTATACTTTTAAATGGAGTATCGTAAAAAGTTTTTGCATGTTATTGTCATTAAAAAACTTCACAAATTAAAAAACAATTTCATTTTGCAAGAAAAGTACTGGTTTTTTCGATTTTTTTTTTAGAACTCTCTTCATAAGTTCCAGAATAAAATGTTGAAATTCGAATATTAATATTGTAATATTTTATGCTTAATAAGCGAGACATAGAATAATTATTGATTTCCAATAACATCCAACTTAAAAAATGTGTTCAATATTTTATCAATACTATACTTTTCAATGTCGTATCATAAAAAATTTTTGCGTGTTATTGTGATTAAAAAACTTCACAAATTAAAAAACAATTCTATTTCGCAAAAAAAGTCCTGATTTTTTTCAATTTTTTTTTTTTTTTTGAACTCTCTTCATAACTTCCAGAATACACTCAAAATTTTGGAATCGAGAAAGTGATACTTCTTGGTTTATGAATTTTTCAAGCTTAAAAAATGAGATTTCCGTATAAGTTTTTGGGGCTCGTTAATAAGTTATATGTTTTTTCATCTTTTTATTTATAATTAATTGCTACAATAAAAGAATTATAGTGTTTTTTTTGCAAAATTCAATTGTTCATAAATTTTGAAAATTCGCTTATAAAAATTACTAGCGAAATCTTTTTGTTTAACGCCATTAATAAGTGTGTAACAATACTATACTTGTTAATTTTTGAAATTTTGATTTAAAATACTTTTTTACTTATATGTTATTAAAGATAATTAATTTTTTGAGACAGCTATGATTCAGATATTCATTACTCGTAAATTTCGCATATAATATTAAAATAAAAAATACGTGTCAAATATTTTTGAACAAGGAACTCAAAAAAAATGCAAAAACATTGTTAGTTTACCTCCCATAAAATAAATGATTATTTTTAATAATATTGCAACTGAAAAAATATTCAAAATTAAAGCTTAAAAAATGTATCCAATTCCAAATGGCGTATCAGAGAAAGTTTAAAAAAAAAATTTTACAAATTAATGAACAATTTCATTTCGCAAGAAAAGCCCTGGTTTTTTTTTAGTTTTTTTTTTGAACTCTCTTCGTAGGTTTCAGAACACACTGTTAAAATTTTGGAATCGAGAAAGTAATACTTTTTTGTTTACGAATTTTTCAGGCTTAGAAAATGAGATTTTGGTAATTGTTTCCATAGTTTTTATTTATAATCTGTAGCTGCAAATGCATGTGTGCAACAAAATAACTAGTGCGTCTTTTTGCAAAATGCAATTGTTCATAAATTACAAAAATTCGCTTATAAAAATAACGGGTGCAATCTTTCTGTTTCACGCCATTAAAAAGTGTGTGACAATACTATATGTATTATTGTAATTTTTAAATTTTAGATTTCAAATACTTTTTAACTTACATATTATTGAAAATAGTTAATTTTTTGAGACAGCTATGTTTCAGATATTTATTCCTCGTAAATTTTGCATATTATATTAAAACTAAAAAATGCAAACCTGGAATAAATCATATATCATTTATTATTGCCTGTTAATTGTTATTGTTGTTATTTTTTAGGAACTGAGAAAATACGAAAAAATTTCATAAAAAAACAGTGTTTCTTAGATGTTAATAGATGGCCTTATTTCGACTTCATTTTCGATTAAAATTGTTTTTTACATATAAATACATTCTTTTATTATGATAATTTTTCTTTTTAAAAACACGTTAACGAAAAAAAGCTATGTTTTTTTCGAAATTTGAGAGACTCTAACGTTTTTTCCAGTTATTAAAGTACAGATCGAAATTCGAAAAATTTATAAACATCTTGAAAAATTAGTTTTCTTCCACGATCCATGAATTTTTCGAATTTTCATTCACATTTTCTTGGTAAATACGGAATTTTATTAAAATTTTTTTGCACCTAAATATTTCGAAAAATTTCATAACATTGTTTTGAGGTCAAACGTATGCATAAACAATTTAATTTCAATGTTTAAATGTACGATTGTTTTTTGCTGAAACATAAATTTATTTACTATAATATATATTCTATTTACCATGCATATAACAAACGCCGTTCGTCAACATAATGTGACTTGTCGTTTCTTCCATTTCTTGTGGTATTTTCGATTCCTTAGGCCAGCTGTACCTAGTCTAAAATGGCATTTTAATTTAATTTACATGATGTAAATTACATTTTTATGATTTAAAAATTTTTAAATAAAGTTCAAAATTATAAAATTCCTATGCAAAAAGTTCCTTTTATTTAGGTTTCTAATTATTTTTCTAGTTCACTATTTCGTTTCTTTCTTATCTTCTTTCAATAAATAGAAAAAAAAAATCTAAATTGAAATTTCGAGTTACATAGTACGAAATTTAAAAAATAACAAATTAAAATTAAAATGTCGTTACCTCGCATAATTCCCCTTGCAAAATTTTCATAATGCAATGAGCTTCTGAATGATCGTGGATTGCTGAACCGTGACCTTCGCCCCAACATAAAACCAACAAGTTGAATTTTCCGTTTCCTTCATCTACTAAATTTCTTGTGTACCTGAAAAAATTACCACATGAATTATACTTTTTTTTTATTTATAAAAAAGCATAATTTTTTGAAAGATAAATAATACATTATACATCCACACAATCAATAACACAAAAAGTTTTGCGAATAAAAAAACTATAAGATGAAACATGAAAATTAATGAGCCGCACGTGATACCAGGGCATTTCATTCAGCAGAGTGAACGTTTATTTGTTTACATTTTTTTATCAAAAGGGATAAAAATTTGTACCGACGATAAGACGATTGATTTATACGGAGAAATCTTTCTTTTTTGTCCACAAAAAACCTCTTGTTTTTTATCGCATTCTAATTTCTCGCGATTGTGATAAAGCGAGTATCAACAGTGAAGAAGTTTTAACCTTGATAAACGGAAGTTTTTGATGATTTTTTTCTTGAGATGCGTCCCTAAAAAATTTGATGAGAAAATTGGTACGAATTTGGAAAAATTTTTTGATTTTAGAAATATGTTTCGAAAATTCTACAAGTACTCATCAAATTCCAATTATTGCAAATAGTTTTATTGAAATTCGGAAAAACGTTTCAAATTTTTTATCATTTCTGAAAATTCTTAATTTTGAGGATTTTTTTTAACGAGTTTTTTGACGAAGTTCGGAATTTTTTAAATGATATAAAAAAAATAACTTTTGTCTTATAAGCTTAACAGAGAAAATTTTTTGCAATTAACTAAAAGTTTGTTGAAAAATTCTGAAAATTCATCTAATCACTCAAAAATACTTCAAAATTTTGGAGAGTCGTGGATTGAAAAAAAAGTTAGAAGTAAAAGGGAATTTAATTTTATTGAATACTTTATTATCGTTTCTAAATAATATAATGTTTACATTAGAAATTCGTGAAAATCCATAGTTTCATAGGTACTTTGATATACCTTTGAATTTTATGCTCAAAAGTCTTCAAAATCGTAAAGTTTTTGAAAATTAGGTGCAATTTGAACCATGCATGCGAAATATAAATTTGCATGAATTTTTGCATTATGTTTAAAATATAGATGTATAGCTTTTTGAAACTTAAAATCATTTCCAAAAAAAGTTTAAAAAACTTTTGGAAATTTAGTGAAATCCAAAAAGTTAATATAAAACGTTAATTTTCGTGAATTTCGTCATTTTGTTTTAAATATTAATTCGTAGAGTTTTTCGAAATTAAACATAATTTTTAAAAATTTTGCAAAGTTTTATCAGACTACGTAAATCTGCATGAATTTTTTCATTATGTTCAAAACGTTAACTCGTAAAAAAACTGGTTTTTACTTCAACTCTAACCCATTTTGTTTCGAACCAAATTTTTAATTATACAAAATTAATATTATTAGGTATTACTATTGTTTTTTTCAGAGAAATGTGCTTAGAAAATCACCGAAAAAAAAGAAAAAAAGAACACGCTTTTTTCACGGTGTTAGACAAAAAAATACGACGTTTATTTGCAGATTCTTAGTGACTTTTATTGTTTTCGTTATTGCGTCGTGAACTCGAAAAGGGGTTGTCAACGCACTTCATATCGCGTCATTTATCGATTGTTTGTTTATACTGAAGCCTTGAATGGAAGAAAAATTTCATTCAAAAATAAAATGACACGCGGGAATTCGCGATAAACAGTGTTATGAAGAACTAGTAGATTACTGAAATCAAAAATTTCTCAATTTCTCGAAGAATTGCAATTGGAATTCTTTTATCTCATCATTACTTGTTCATCAGAAAATGACTATTAAGAAAGAATATAATGATTGTAATAACTGTGTAATTGAAAAAATTTTTCGCTAGTCGCTGTAATGCTAGTTATGAAAGAAATTTTTTCTCATTGAGGAAAAAATTTCAATTCGAAAAATTGTACGTGTACTGAAACAGCTGTATTAATTAGAATTTTTGAAATTCCATACATTCATCGCGGTTGATTCAACGTTCTTATCAACACTTGAGTACAGAGCGCTTTTCGATGGATCAAAAATATCCATTTAATTGGCCTGCATATGAGATAAATTGGAAAAATCCCGATAATGCATTCCTACATACGAGAAATTCATTGATAACCCACGTGAACCCGCATTTTCAGTCATCGAAAATCATCTTCACAGTAGAGAAACTAGGATTTTTTCCATAGGGTTTTTTTTTAATTTTACTAAAATGAATATGATTATTCAAAGTCAATTTGGATCTATTTTTGGAATGTTTCCTGAATATTTCGAAACAATTCTTTCAAAAAACAAATGTGACAAAATTTTTATCAGAGGTAAACTATTAGGAATACCAACAGAAGTCGTAACTTGGGGGGGGGGGAGTAAACCCTTGAAAAAAAAAATTAAAAAAATAAGACAGACTTTACAACATTTTATGAAAATCAAAAAATATGAGAAACTCCAAAAATATAAAAAAACCTATAAAACACCGAAAATTCATGTTTACATAATTTTCTTAATAATCAATAAAAATACTAGAAATTTATTATGTCTCTGAAGTTCCAAACATTTTAAAGTAAACGAAAATCTAAAAAAAATTATTCTATCATTTTTAATTATTGAATAAATTCATGATTATTGATATTATTGAACACTTACTATTCAACGTTTCTCATTATATTTAATTATAATTATGAGTGGAAATCAAAAATGAAAATTTTTTGTTTTCGTTTATTTCATAAACGTTTGGAACTTGAGGCACATAATTTATTAAACTTTCTATCCTATAGAATTAAATTCTAAAAATCAATGTAAAGTAACAAAAATTACTGAGAGTGCTAGAAACTTATTAAATACAAGAAATTAATAGATATTGTTTTCTGAAATATATAGTGAAAGTCATAAAAATTTATAAAACTTTGAATCCTGCAACAGCCAATTCTAAAACTTTTCATAACCAGGAAATCTTTTGAATTGTATGAGTACTGGAAAAACTTGAATAATACTAGAAGTAATAAAAATCATAGAAATACTTGAAATACATGAAGATACTGTTTTCTGAAATATCCATTGGAAATTAATCATCTTTTATATTTTTAATTCTAGAGCATCTAATATGCTATAAATTCTTATAGAAACCTACAAAAATACTGATATATTATTTTATATCAATCAACAAATATATTACAAAATTGTTAAATAGATAGAACTGGTAATAACAAATTACAAATTAAGATTACAAAAGAAGTAAGATTGGAAAAATGGAAGAGTCTTTTTTCGAATTTTAAAAATCTTTTCAAAATCAACAAAATATTCATAAAAAATGCTTCAACTTTTGTAAGTTTCAAAAATTCGTTTAATTTCTGAATAATAATTATAGCACCAATTTCAAATTTTCGTAAATACCATTCAAGAATGAAAATTAATAACAATGTCAAAAAAGGATGATTTTTCATATTGTACATAACAACAATTTTATGACTTATTTCTAAATTTTTAAAGAAAATCGAATTTTAATATTAATATTTAACAAAATATCCATAAAAATGCTTTAAGAGGAGAGCCTCCTATAGATTGGGGTTTTTACGCCTCAAATTTGTCCGTGGATTAAAAAAAACTATCCATCTGAGATATTTGAACTTTTGAACAATTATTCTTCTTTATTTACTCTAATTACAAAAAAAAATTTTTGGAAAATCTTGCTTGGATCCCGAGATATGGGCTGCCAAAGTTGACCGTGCATTATTCACTGGCGTGAACGATAGCCTTAAAACTTCTCAACCGATTCTAATGATTTATATATCAAATTGAAGTGCATTAAATTTCCCATGAAGTGACGTTTTCCGAATTGTTAAAAAAAATGTTTATTACATTTTTCATCATCAATATAGGAAAAAAAATCGATTTTTTACAAAAGTCGTGTAAAAAACAAAACAAAAATTTTTTTCATAAAACAAAAACGTCACTCCATTGAGGACATTATAATAAAAAAAAATTGTCAAACATTTTGGTTCTAGGATCATTTTTGGAGGCTCCAGAGTGTACGCCGTTTGCCTCTCCGAAAAATGCACGGTCAACTTTGACAGCCCATATCTCGGGATCCAAGCAAGATTTTCCAAAAAATTTTTTTTTCGTAATTGGAGTAAATAAAGGAGAATAATTGTTCAGAAGTTCAAATATCTAAGACAGATAGTTTTTTTTTAATCCACGGACAAATTTGAGGCGCAAAAACCCCAATCTATAGGAGGCTCTCCCCTTAACTTCTGTAAGTTTCAAAAAATTCGTTTAATTTTTGAATAATGATTCCAGCTCTAATTTTAAATTTTCATAAATACCATTCAAGAATAAAAATTATTAACAATTAATTTTTCATATTGCACATAACAACAATTTTATAACTTGTTTCTAAACTTTCCTTCAAAAAGACACAAAAATATTTCGAAATTTTCAGAGATTCGAATTTCAATCATTTAATTATAAAAGAACTTATAAATAAAACAAACAATTATTTCCATGAAATGTCTTCGATTAATGAAAAACCTCAAAAACAAGAACTGTAAGGAAAAATTAATTTAATAATAAAATTCAATAAATAATACAACACGATTGCTATTATATCAAAAAACATACTACTATATTTTAAACTTTTTATCACTTATTTATACACGACTGCGTTTTCTACAGATCTGGCCTTTTGAAATTCTGCCCAACGAAGAAAACAAACACGTGCTCTGATTGCTGAATGAAAAAATTCTCGTGGGTCAGTGGCACATTCGAGTTAGAAGTTTCGACCAATCAGATTTCTCAGATTTCAAATTCGAATATCTTTTTTGATTTCGAGTTTTGCGAAAAGTGGCAAAGGACTTTTTTACTCAGAAAAATATGAGA
>JAPYZL010030617.1:0-16509 GCA_030522825.1 Platygaster orseoliae | reverse complement strand
GAGTACCAACATAACGCCACCAAAAGATCAAAAATCGAACATACGTAGCCCGCGAAAATTCAAAATTCGCGATACTTTTTGAACAAACCTCGTACACTCACCATTCGCATTAAATTTATGTTTTGAAAATAAAAGGAAAAATCAATACTATTATAAATCTTTTATAACTTTATTTATTTATACTCATGTATTCAACAAAGAATTATTTATTGTTTTTTAAAGTACAATTATCTTGTAACTATCATAGCTAAAGTAATTAAATTTTTTTTAAAATTAAATTCGCACAACGCTAAGAATGACACATAAAAAAAATTTTGAATATGAACTCTACTATTTTCCGATCTCTTATCTTTGAGATATGCAATGAATCGTGAATCCTGCATTATACTTGTATGATTTTCAACTACGACAATTTATAAAAGCCGTTATTTAAAATTCTCTCAAAATCACATTAGATATAAAATTTTAACGGTTGGGGAAATATACCTATATATGTATGTCAATAACATTTAAAGTAGACAAAAATTTTGCAAATAATTGCAAGTTTAACCGATTGCAAATACATGACGGTACGGGAAATTTTATAAACCATCGAAATTATTCGCCATGATAATTGGTTGAGCACTCATTTTTTGTATTGTCATCGCTGATGTCTGCGATGATCGTCCTCTCTCTACTATTCACATTGTCGATGTAACTCGGAGTATTTGGAACAAATAAAATTGAGGCTGGTAAATTATCTACAAGAAAAGCACGGTTCCTTGCATGCTCTCTCAAACAGCTAGCGGCCATTTCTGCAACTGATAATCCTTGAATGAATTTCTACTTTCATCCAAAGAAATGTAAACAATCTAATAAACAATCAACTCAAGGAACAAGAGGTATATTGTTTCGAAAACCAAAAGCACGTTCAGAAATTCTGACGTTAGATTCTTTTTCAGCTACCATAAAAACAAAAAAAAGGGTGGTCCATCTTCTTTGACACGGACTTTCATTTCAGTGTGATTTTAAAATTGAAAATCTATTGTAAGTAACAAAATACAAACAACTCATTTAAAATTTTAAAAATTTTTACCACGGCATAGACTATGAAGGAACATCATTCCATCGTCTTCAGATGTAAAACCGAAATTATCAGGTATCCTTTCCAGTAAGTATTCAACGTTCGCGTTGTAACCGTAGTTTACACAACTCGAACATCCGATTTCAGGTTGTTTCATTTACTCCACTCGACTTCATTTACAATGAAATCGAGTGGAGTAAACGAAACAACTGAAAGTCACTCAGTTTAGCCATATTTGACAGACGCCGAAATCGATTTTTCGATGTACTCGTTGTGAAATATACTATTTCATTATTGTTTGGGTTTGATGCATCCTGTGGCATGGATTGAAAGTATGCAGGCTGATAAGTCACTGCTGGAGCCATCCAATAGTTTCTTTGGGATGGCATGTAATGAAGAGGCAAATTCTGGTGCTCACTAGGCTCTACATTTAGATAGCTCGTGTTTGCATTGTCGTTGGGATATGAGCTGGTGATTGTGAAAGTTAAATCTGATCTCGGTTGACTGAGTGAACTGGGTAAAATACTTGCTTCTGCCAAGTTAGGTAACTCATTGGGTATTTGAGCTGTAGCTTAACGAGGAATAAAAAGTATAACGATAATGAATTCTTCAATGTTCATCAGAGTTTTAAGAATAATAAATTATTGTATTGTTGTTTATTAAAAGTGCAACTTATACTTACAAGTGACTACATCATATCCTTGGTTCCACCGATTTCCAAATTGTTCATTTCTTGAGCACTTCAAGCTATTTGCTTTTTTTAACTTTGCCCGTTGATTTTGAAACCAGATATGCACCCTTCCTATGGTAACTCCCAGATTCTTAGCCAATGCTTCTTTTTCTAAAGAACTCGATAACGACATTGAGCGAATCTCTCTTCGAGAAATTGCAGCTGATGAAGAGTAAATCTGATCCTTATTCGCGGCGGTTTTAGCAGGTTTCCGCCTATCATATAAAATAATAAGCGAATTATTTTCGGTTTTAACAGAATAAAAATAAATTTTATGCGGAGGAATGTTTTTCAGACTGTCGAGTATTGATTTGGAAATAGTGGCAATATACAGTACTCAACTTTACTGTCGTAAATCTCTGATAGAATTACTGCTTCAAAGATACAAGACATCTTAATAGGAAAAAAAAACAACTATCAGGAGCCTGTTATGAAAGTTTGTCATTTCAAAATAATAAACGAGATTTTCAAGTAGTAAGTTTTACTTTTGAATTTTTTTATTTATTAGTAGTAATAGTTATTGATAATAGTTATAGTTTTGAACTGACTCATAATTCTAACAAAACTTCTCTTGATAGGAAGAAAAAAGACTTTCATCGCAACCTCTTTTACAGACATTTTTCGGAAATTTAGGTAAAAATAAGAAAAGCATCATTAGTTTGCCTGTGTTCGAAAGATGCATAATACATATTGTAAAAATTTTGCGAACTAGCAGGAATAATTTGGAACTACGATTTGCTTCTTTTATTGTTTCAACATGCTTGTCAATGAAACCGTCCGTAAAATTACACATGTGTTTTTTTACTCAGTATTTAAAAATCCAAACTTGATTTGAAATGTGGAATTTTTTTTAATATTGTAACCTTGAATAAAAATTGAAATTATATGGGTTTTTTTTATAAATTAATGAAGAATTAAATCTTCTAAAGATTTCGACATCAGCCCTAACAACAGGGGGGGGGGGGTAACGCGGTATTTTACCCCGTGCTCAGTGTTTTTGAGGGGCCCGGTTTTTTCTGCTATTTTCGGAGAATTTCGAAAAATTTGTAAAAATTCAATTTGAACCAAGTTGTCACTAGATTTTTCTCTGATGATGATACAAAAAAAAGGTCACCAGTTTGTTTGGTGACGATACTTCAAAAAAAAAAAAAAAGTCACCAATTTTTTTCGGTAAGGGGGCCCGTAAGATTCCTCCTTCTGGGCCCGAAAGTCCTGTCTACGGCCCTGCTTGACATTTATTATATATATGATTCTTGAAATTTTCACAATTTACTGGAATTTTTCTGATGACTATGAAATGCTAGGGATTGTGTGAGACTCAAGATTCTCCATGAAATAACAAAAATCTTAATATAAAAAAGAGCCGCTTAATCGTATCAAATCTTATTATATAGACATCGTCGAAATATCAAAAACATTTCCTTAAGCGAAAGCTTCTGTGAATCATAAAGATTTTGAATGAAATTTTTGACATTCATTTTTCCTTAATTATTACATAAAATACACGTTAATGAACTTTTGTAAATAGTGAATTTTGTACGAAGCCTGCTCATAATCACGAAAAGGATTTTATTAACAGTAATTCTTTAAACAACTCATTTGAAAAATATAATCTAATTTTTCTACAGGTATCTTATAGTTTGAACTATTAATTTTTATGCCACGTACTCAACATTTTCAATTTACAATTTCATATGCTTTCCAAATCATCAATCATATCAGAAATGAGATTTTATTTCTCGAAGCTTTGAAACATCATAAGTTTATTCCGGAATCTATTATTTTATATATTTATTGATGACTCACCTAATTTATCACTTTACATCATTGTGAATTACATATTGACATTGATCTCACTCTCAAAAATTTTGGCCACATACAAAATAATAGTAAATAATTCTATACCCTAGTTCAGTTTAATATTTCCGATTTAATGTTTATGGAATGATAAAGACAAGTACTTTTTGTACCGGTAATACGTCATATTCACAAGATTATCCGGCCGCAAGATTTTCCGAATCCTGTTGCCAAAAAATCGTTCCATAATGTCGTCCATTACACTACTAGTAATGTTTTATAGTATTTCTCTACTGCGGAATCGTTCTACATCTTTTCAAATACTTTCACTTCATTAAAAAAAATATTTAACTCACCAGGTCCATTTCTTTGCGGGAAATCCATGCCAACTGTAAGACGAAACAAATATGTTACAGTATAGCCACGTTGTGACACGTATTGGACGGGTGAGTACGTTTGCTCCGACAAAAATTTCCTCCGACAATTTTGTGACCTGCGCGCGCCTGAGCACACGCAGGATATCGATAATGCAGACCTACCTGCATTATCGATATCCGTCGTGTGCGCAGGTGCGCGCAGGTCACAAAATTGTCGGAGGAAATTTTTGTCGGAGCAAATGTACTCACCCTATTGGACTAGTTATATAACTAGAGAAGCACTGATGCTACCAGTCGGTAAGTTGTAACTATAAAATAAACAAATTTTAGTTAACGGCGGATGATAAAGAATTAAAAAAAATTTTATGTCACCGCGCACTTTTCCAGCCGTCTATTATGATAATTATCGTTTATTTAGAGTTGGTTTATTTAAGCCACGAGATTTTTTCGTTCAGATTATTATATCTATTGAAATGTTTTCTTTAAAACTTTTCAAGTGAATGGCGACCAATTGAAAATTCTTAAGAATTTATTTTCATCAAAATATTCAGTTACATGAAAAATAAATCTTATTTTATTTATGATGATGGACGTAAAATCCGAAAACATGGATAACACTGGTTGGATATATTTTAACTGAATTTTATTGCACTGAAACATTATTTCTTAGTATATCAATTCAGTATTGATTTCAATACTTTTAAATCTCATTTCTTTTATCACATCATCCCGCAACTATTATTGAACTTATTATTGAAAACTATTATTGTTTTTCGTAGACGATGTGTAATTTTATAAACATTCAATCTTTTTCAATTAATACTCAGCAATAATATTTTTCAGCCAAGTATTTTAAGTCAATTACTACGATTGATTAACAGTGTCAATCTTTCCTTGCATATTAATTCTGCACTGATTTCAATGCTTTTGTATCTTACTTTTTTTATTACCTACTCTCGCATTTGCTGTTATAGTGGCTTTCGTATCTTAGTTTTTTCATACGTTCACTCTAAACTACTATGAAGGTTGTTCATCAACGTAAGTAAAAAAGTTTCATTTATCACGTAAAAATTACATCGTTTTTATAGGCATCGTTTATCATATTAGATGCAGCAATAGGTAGAAGTTTTAAATATTTTACATATATAAGGATCATTTTTATGATACAAGCTTTCATACATTGGCGATGTCGGAGAGTGGGTGGGGAGGGAGAGTGGAAGGGGGGGGGGCACGTGATAAACTTTACATAACACCAATATTCAGTTTCGAAATCCGCTTCCATGTCAAGTCCACTTAATTCTATTACGGAGTAGCAGAAGTACTAGGACTGAGCAAAAGTACTAGGAACTAATAAGAGTACTAGAAACTGATAAAATTACTAGAAACTGATAAAATTACTAGAAATTCGTAAAAGTACTCAGAATCTGTTACTGTTCTCGACAGAAAAAGCTATGAATTTGAGGCTAAGCGTGTATAGGATTAATAGAATTACGTAATAACAACATAATAAATATAGAAGAGTATAAATTGTTTTATTTGTCACAAAAGGAAGAAGAGAATATAAAGTATCTGCTTCACACGAGAAATAAGTACATTGGAAAAACTTACAACGATGACATGCGCAAAATTAATAATTTAATAATTATCGAAAACAAATGCAATACCCTAATGCACTAAAAAGAACCGACTATAAATTAATTAAGTGACACGATGTTAAATTTTTTTGACACTTCTCTTACTCCTGTATTACCCCCCTCCTCTTTCGAAACACATCGAAACAGTCTGAAAAAACAAAACGCACATTTTTCAAATATTTCTTTGGTTCCGAGAAAACGCCGATTTTACAACACTACAAAATTGGCTGTAGAAATTGATCAGCATACAACATGTAATATAATGTTACTAAAAAATTAACTATCTTTGAATTTTGTTAAAAAGATGCTGAAACCAAGTCTCTCGCAAAATGCATGATCTTAAAAGGAATTTTTTTATTAATCACCATTATTTTCTGTAACAATAAAATTCTGTTACTTTCTAATATCACAGCATTAAAAAAGGCGTTCTCAGAAAGTTTCCAGATAAACACTGAAAGTTTTCAATTTCAGTTTTGCCGCCTTTTTCTATTACAGTATGGAGTTCCATTTGCGCAAGCGTATTTCAAGAAAGCCTATTCAACTATTACACAGCATTGTAACTAACTGCGGAGTACTATTACGTTCTCTACGCTCCTAGTATCCAGACACGTATTTTTACAGTCCACGTTGGCATTTCAAGAACTCGCTCTCTTCAATCTTCCCCGTTTGCGCTGCATTCAGAATCGCTACTGAAGGTGAATCTTCTAACAATTAACATATAATTGATTCTTTTCTCAGTCTTTTTGCTTTTTTTCGTATCAATCACATAATTCACTTTTCATGTGTTCAATATGTTGTTCAAAAACTTATTTTTTTTCGGTTCTCGAAGCTAAAATTGCATATACCATCAAATCGTCAATAAAATCACTACATTTACATCTTTTTTATTACCATCTACATGATAATATTTGTTTTTATATCATGGTACATATATATTTTTCCTGTATTGTTCATTTTTTAAACCTGCAGCTATTATATGCGATCTTATATTCAGCTATACGCAGAAGAACTCTTTTTTATCCTGTTCAATTCGATAGTTTTACAAAAATAAAAAAAAAATTAACTGAATAAAACGTTTTATAAAGTGATGAAATTTTTTGTCGCTTAACTTGTTTCGTTGAATCGAGAAAGCATTTAAGTCTTAAATTATTCCAAGAAATTGAGCGGAAAATGATAAGTTATTTCTATTTCACGTTCACGTATGTAAGTGATTAGTATTTCATCCGTCGTTATATATTGAGTGATTCATGATGAGTCAACTTTGTTTCAGGCTCAAAAAACTTGAGTATTTTTCAACTGTTTTAATAAAAAACAAAATTCAACCTTTTATGGTATTCTTTGGAAGATTAACTGTTTATACACAAAATGCTTTATTAAAACTCTGGAAAGTACACTTTAGATTTGTTATTTAATACGAAATTTCGAATAAAGTGGAAGATTTTTACCCATTCGTATATTTTTAAAAGTTATCTTGGAATTTTCAGTATCACATTGAGTTTCAAGATTTGGTCCTACAATGCTAAGGCATATTTTTAAAAACACAAAGATTTGTCAACATAATGGTCATATTTCATTTTCCTCAAGTTTTTATAATGCAACGGTACAATGAAGAATGTCCGAAAATATTTCCTTTTTCGAAATACGGGCTGTGTAATAATACGGGTTTTCATAAAAAACGTTTTACCGAATCAACAAAAAAGTGCGTTTTCCGGAACCAGGTTGACGTCTGCAAATTTATTAGTTATTGAAACTTGTTTCTCGAATTTCTAGAATCGTTCGATGAATAAAAAAAATTTTTTTGTTTACATTGTTTTAATCATGAAATCACTCATACAATTAATTAAAGTTTGACAATATATGAATCACGTTATTATAAAATTTTATCATGTACGTGGAAAACTGTCCTTTCAAGATAGATGTACACGTTGCAAAATAGTTAAAACTATACGTGTTTCTCATTGAAAATGTATTACTTAAATGTACAGAGCTTTAGATAAATGTTTTTATCACGATGTACGTGCAGACTTCTAGCAATTCAATACCGATATTCATGTTCAAAAATAGAAAAAACAATGAGTGTCCCCCGTTAGGAACAGAATTTCGTAAGGAAGTCATATAGATAAATGTTCAAATAACAGCTCAGAAACCAATTTGCTAGAGTTGATAAAACGTATGACGAATCGTAGGAAAAACCCAATCGTAAAATTACTCAAAAAACTCATTGATAGTAAGTAATGTTCTCATCAGGTTTCTTATTCCAACACGTATACACTGTGGAAATGAGTCACTACGGAGAATACAATGTAAGTGGGACATCTCGATATTTTCGCATCCTTCAAATGAGCATTGTTCAAAATGGCTTTCAAAAAATGACAAACAAAATTAAATATTGCTTTGACGTGGCTTTGAATGCATCACAAAAGCTGCTTCAATAATTTTATACTAAAAACTAGAAAAGGTGGATATTTTCCATCACACAAAACTTATGCACTGGAGTCGTAATCTGAAAAAATATAGATTTATAATATCAAAATATTTCATACGTATCAATGGGTCCCTAGAAAAGTATCGTATCTCTCGGGGCTCCCGAGCATTTCATCGTATCCTTGACAGAGGTAAAACATTTCATCGTAACTCAAATTTTTGAATTTTTCCGAAAAAGTCATTATTGATTTCTTTGAACCCTCAAGAATGTTTCACAAAAAATTTGGAAACCAATTTTCAATTTTTACCTTTTAAAATTGGAAAACGAATTTCAATAATCGGAATGACCAAATACTGGTTAACTGGATAATTTTGACTTGGCTATTCTTTGGGAACATTTTGTTTTTACATGATTAATGTGCTTTTCCCTGTTGTTTAGTTCGCTAAGCAACAAATTTCCATTACTTTGTAAATTGAATTTGTAATAACAATGCGTTTAAACACATTATTGCAATATTCTGTTTCTATGAAAAATACATACTTTTTATGGTTTTTTGAGTTGTTGCCAGAGACCGCCGAAACCGAAACCGAAACCGAAACCGATTTGATAGAAGCGGGAACGAAACCGTAACGAAACAATTATTGAGATTCTTTACAGAACCGAAACCAAAACCGAAACCGAAAAATTTTTTTTCGAGAACAATGTCGTAACTGAAACTGATATAGATTCGATTCAAGGAACCAAAACCGTAATTTTTTGTCTCGAAACTCCAAAAGTTATATTTTTTCTCGAGACCGAAACCGAAACCGAAAACGTTATTATTTTTTTTCTCGAAACCGAAACCGAAACGAAACCGTTATATATAACGGTCTCGGTCCCTGGTTGTTACAGAAGTAAATGACACTTATTTTGTAAAATTTATTTATTTTAACAATTTATTTTAATAAAATATTGTAAAATTTCTTTTGCAAAATTTGCTCAGTGAAATAATTTATTTAAACAAATTTTTGCAAAATTTTTTTTCTATTATATCTGTGATGTCCCGGCATAACCGAATACGTACACTTTGCTATAAGGCTCAAAATTTATCCAGAATATTATGTAAAATGAGCCTTATGGCAAAGTGGACTTATTCGGTTATGCCGGTACACCACAGATATGTATATATCAACAACCGAATTTAATAAAAACAATGACAAATCTTTACTTATCAACTCAAAAAGCCATAAAAAGTATATACATATTGTAGAAGAAAAATTTTGCAAAATTTGTTTAATAAAAATTCTAAAAATAAACTAATTTTGTAAAAACAATATCCTTACTCGGCAGTAACCTAAAAAGCCATTAAAAGGATATACATATTGTAGAAGAAAAATTTCGCAATAACTTGTTTGAATAAATAGTTTTAATGAACTACTTTTACAAAAAAAATATCAAATCCTTCGTCGGCAAACAAAAAAGCCATCAAAAGTATATACACATTGTAGAAAAAAAAAATGTTGCAAAAAATTGTTTTAATAAATAGTCAAAATGAACAAATTTTGCGAAAACAATGTCAAATCTTTACTCGGCAACCTAGAAAGCTATGAAAGAGATATATATTTATATATTGTAACAGAAAAATTTTGCAATAATTTGTTTAAATTAATAGTTTAAATCAACAAATTTTGTAAAAACAATGTCAAATCCTTACTCGGCAAACAAAAAAATTATCAAAAGGATAAACATCTTGTAGAAGAAAGATTTCATAATAATTTGTGAAAATAAATTGTTTAATTATACGATTTTTACAATAAGGATATAAAATTCTAACTTGGCAACCTATAAAACCTTGAAAATGACGTATATCTTGCGAAAAGAAATTTTCCAATATTTTGTTGAAATAGATTGGAATAAATTTAAACAAAAGAAATTTGTTACCCTGCTGAAAAAATCCAATTGGATTTCCATTTGGATATCCAAATGGAAATCTAAATGGCAATTTGGTTTGGAAATCTAATTGGGCGGGCCATTTGGATTTCCAAATGGAAATCCATGTGGAAACCTATTTAGTTCGGTCGAAAAAGAAATCCAACTAGATTATTAGAAAGGGTTTTGATGAAAATCTTATCGGAAATCCTACTGAATTTCTACGTGGAAATCCAATTGGATTTCCATATGGAAATCCAAATGGAAATGCATTTGGGAATCCAAATGGAAATACATTTGGGAATCCAAATGGAAATCCATTTGGAAATCTAAATAGAATTCCATTTGGAAACCCGTTCACCAAGGTCCAAATAGAAATTCGACTAGATACTTAGAAAGGATTTTGAGTTGATTTATTATTATTATTCTATTATTTTTTTTTTATTAAACAAAATCCCAAATGGATTTCCATATGGAAATCCAAGTGGAAAGAAGACAGTTCCGTAAAAAAATATCTATATTTCACTCTCGTATGACACGGTCTGCGAAAAGCAACTTATAACTCCCGTTGCAGGTGCCTTAAACTATTCTCACTACTATATATGTACATGCGGATTGAAGTTTTCGGTAGCCACCTAGCGGCGAGCAAGGCTTCGGGCCACTGCTGCTAGGTGGCTACCGAAAACTTTAGCCCGAATGTATATAGTAGTGAGAATAGTTTAAGGTATCTGCAACGGGAATTGTAAATTGCTTTTCGCAGACCGTGTCATACGAGAGTGAAAAACAGATAGTTCTTCATGGAACTTTCTTTTTTCCATTTGGATTTTCATATGGAATTCCATTTGGGATTTTGTTTAATAAATAAAAATAATAGAATAATAATAATAAATCAACTCAAAACCCTTCCTACGTATCTAGTAGGATTTCTATTTGGACCTTGGTAAATGGGTTTCATAATGGAATTACATTTGGATTTCCATTTGGATTTCCATATGAAAATCCAATTGGATTTCCAAGCAGAAACTCAGTAGGATATTTCCGATAAGATTTTCATCAAAACCTTTTCTAATAATCTGGTTGGATTTCTATTTGGACCGAGCTAAATGGGTTTCCACATGGAATTCCATTTGGATTTTTTCAGCAGGGTATAGTATAATAACAATATTGTTGATGCAAAATATGCAAAAGACGGCTTTAGAAACCATGAAAAGCATATGTGTTTTGTAAAAAAATATATTTCCGCAACACTAAGTTGAATTTATTTATTTAAACAAATGAATTTAATTTTTTACAATATGACAAATATGTAAGTGATGATACCAGGCAAGAATCTAAAGAACAATTATCATTTAATCCTTTCAAGACAATGTTTATTGAAAAACATTTTCGACGACACGGACCTATATAATAATTCTTTAAATAATTATTTCATGAGTAATAACTCTAAAAATTATCATAGACAGTAATTTATCAAGACAGAAGGGTAGATACTTAAAAATGTTTAAGTCAAAAATATGTTATGAGGAAATGAATCAATTTTTCATAACTAAGTTCACAGCTTTCATATTTTGAAATAATAAATATTATTGTCAAGATTATTTATGGTAGTATACAAGTATTTATTTGAAGTCCACTACATCATCATCATTCTTCAATGCTGGTGCAAGAAAAATTATTCATTTACGCGTGAATTTTTTTATGGAGAAATATTTTTAACATGTTCAGTTTTTGTCTTTCTTGCTTTATATTGAGAAAATAATATTTATTCTTCTGTTAAAAACTACATGAAAATGATTCTTAAGATGATATCTTAAAAATATAAATAATATGTGATTAGAAACATGTGTAACATATTTGTTTCAAGCTATCATTGTGTTTCTTGAGTGACGGAAACTTTACATCAAGTTATCTCGAAACTGTGATTTTTGAGATACGATGAAATGTTTCACCTCTGTTAAAGATACGATTAAATGCTCGGGAGCCCCGAGAGATAGGATACAATTCTAGGGACCCATCGATATTATTCATTCGCATTAAAATTTACAAAAGTAATTAAATCGATGCTTTTGATTCTAAGTTTTTCATCTTATCGAACCTCGTTTCCGATTTGTAAATTATTTTCCAAAAAGGCTCGCGAGAAGCACGATCGCACTAACCAGCACCCAAACCAGAGCATGCCCCAACCTTACGCCGCAAGCTTGCAAGCGCCAGCGCCCGGATTTGCCCCGCTGCAACCCTTGCCTTATCCGACAACTTCAATGCCTCAGCCATACCCAGCGCCCGGATTTGCCCCGCTGCAACCCTTGCCTTATCCGACAACTTCAATGCCTCAGCCATACCCAGCGCCCGGATTTGCCCCGCCACAACCCTTGCTGTATCCGACAACTTCAATGCCTCAGCCATACCCAGAGCAAGCGTTTCCCATGAATACTCCATATCCTGCTGCTCCAACGCCCAGTTGCGTAAACCCAAGCTTCAATCAGCCCCAATACCCTGCTAACGGAGCTCCACCTTCGCAAGCTTTCCGCCCTCCGCAACAAGCACCACCTCAGCAAGGGCCTCAATGTACTCAATATATGGAGCCAAACCAGGGAAATCCCCAAAGCTTGCAACATCAATCCGGGCTTCACCCTAATATACAAAATCAGTCAGGAATAGCTGCTGGAGGAAATTATCCAAAGGCAACTTATGGAAATTCTGGATTCCCGAATTCGGGCCCTCCGGCTGCTTTTCACGTAACTGCGAGTATAAAAAAGGTAATGAATCGAGGAAAATGAAAATTGAAGAATTTCGCGTTCGGCTGTAACCGTGTTTTTCGAACACTAATTTACATAAAAAATCTATCTTGAAAAAAAGTGTTCTCTGGATTGATTTGGGGTCACTGACAATAAGTACAAAAGTGTCAATTATCTATTCAAATATAAAAAGTAACTATTATCATGGTGTTGACATACCCATTGGTGGTTGGTCAACCACATTAAAAGTTACTCCAAGCTATACAATAAAGATTTCAGTAACTTTTCATGTTGTTATCACTCTTATTTTTCATGAACTAACGAATAACTGATTATAAGATTCATCAAATACTCAATGAAAAGCTAAAGTTAATTTTTTCGAAGGGAACTCCAACCTTGCGCCCTGTATGCAACTTTAATGCTCGCACCGATGCCGAAATTTTGAGAAAAGCGATGAACGGTAGGTTTGAAAACTACGTAATTTATTAATTTAAAATTTGCAACTCTAAAGACGACTAAAATAATGTATTTTTTGTGTAAAAGGCTTCGGGACCGATGAGCAAGCCATCATCAGCGTCATCGCATATCGCTCTGATTCGCAACGTCAAGAGATCACGAGGACTTTCAAAACCATGTATGGCAAGGTTAGTTGCTTTTATTATTTTAAGTTTACAATTAATATTTTTTTGAACAAAAGTCATCAATATTTACACGTTTTAAATATGAAAAATGTGAGAATATGCGAATTATATAGACCCAGCCCTAAAAAACAATCTAAAAACTTCAATTGTATTGATCATGGCCAATTGGAAATTCCAATAAACTCTATTTTGGAAATGCCATTGGGAATTTTTGTTGTTAGGCAATTACGATACGAATTTTTATAGACGCATTTCAAACAAAATAACTCATACAAAAAAGTTTCCTTTTTTTGAGAACATTCGCTTACTATCTATCTGTGAAACATCAAGGTCTCGTAATGCGACGTAAGGACCATAAAAATTGGCCATTATAAAATGTTTGAAAATTTGTTTTCGAAAAAATACATCTTTAACCCATCTTGAACTTTGCAGGATCTCATCGAAAACTTGAAATCCGAGTTGTCTGGAAACTTTCTGAATACAGTCATCGCTTTGATGATTCCAAGATTTGTGTTCTTGGCGAGAGAGTTTCGCAGAGCAATGCAGGGAGTTGGCACTGCTGACCACGTGCTTATCGAGATAATGTGCACGAGCTCCAATCACGAAATTCATGAAATCAAGAGAAATTATCAACGAGGTATTACGAGGCTTATTCATTAATCATCAGCAGAAAAAATGCATGAAAATATCCACAAAAAATGGCATAAATATACCCAAAAAAGTTTGCGACGAATCGATTGATGATCGATGATCGGTGATCAATGATCGATGATCAGTGATCACAAAAGATGAAAAAAATTTATTCAAATTAAAAAATACAACATAACATTATATGGATGGAAGAAATGATCAATATTTCAACTTTTTATTCAACTTGTTCGTTACAACTAATTATAGTATGTTGTTTACATTATTCAAACATTTTCAAACAAAAGACTGTGTCACTTCTCAAAAAAATTTGTTGTGTATAATGCTCTCAATTTTTTTCCAACATATGGAGAAAGTATGCATACATGTTGAAAAAAGTATGAAATATTTTTGTGCACATGTTTTTCAACTCTGATCTTCCCTTAGCTTCGTCTCGTGCTACAAACATCATGTTTACTGAAAAAATTCTTGAAGACTCTTTGAATATAGTGTTCAAGAATTATAACCTGTGAACCTGTAAACTGTAGAAAAATAATGTAAAAATTACGTGTTTCTTGTAAAATTTGTGAGATTCGCGATGTTTATAATTGTCAACTTATATGAGGATTCTTGGTATTAAGAGTTTACGGTTTCGATTCCAGAATTCGGCATAAATCTAGAATCTGATTTGCGATCAGAAACATCGGGAAATTTCAAAAGACTTATGATCAGCCTGTCCATGGGAAACAGAGATGAATCCCATCACGTTGATTTTGCTAGAGCACAGGCTGATGCACAAGCCCTGTACGCAGCAGGTAATTTTTCAAAACATCAACTAAGGTTCCATTCAAGAAAAGCTGTTGCAATGGTTATTTTTTCTCGTTTCTTGGTATAGTATCTTTTTGTTTGGTTAAGCTGGATTCGTCAATGTTTTCTTCAATTCTACTTCTAAACGTGATCTTTTGATATTACCATTATTGAAATTTTATTATTTGTCTGTACTATACGTATTTTTAAAAAAATACATTAGATTCTCAGATATTTCAGAAAATTTAGAAACTATTATAAGAATCAAAAGATTCTTGGTTAAATTTTTGTTGAATTTACAGGTGCGGGGCGTTTCGGAACTGATGAATCGAAATTCAATGCGATTTTGGTATCGCAGAGCTTTGCGCAGCTAAAACAAGTTTTTGCTGAGTATTATAAGTTGACTCATACGGACATCGAAAAGGCCATCCAAGACGAGTTTTCTGGGGACATTGAAAAGGGCCTTCTAGCAATCGGTTATTATTTATTAATACAATTATTGTAACCATATGTGTTACATACATACTCACTTTAAATTATCTATAATAAAAGAAAATGTTTTTATGGTTTAACAATTTTGAACGAAAATTTGAAACATTGATTAAACTCCTAAATTTCATGCTGTGACTTACAAAAAAATTATCACTTATTCTTACTTATATTCGAATAAAACTCATCATTCATGTTCATAGACGAATAATATTCTTCGTTCATCATTAAAAATAATCATAATCAAGTTTACTTTTCTTTTTTTGAAACAGTAAAATGTGTCAAGGACCGAGCTGCCTTCTTTGCAGAACAGCTTCACAGGAGCATGAAAGGTTTTGGAACTGAAGACAAACGCTTAATTCGTTTGATCGTGACTCGCTGTGAAATCGACATGGGAGACATAAAATATGCTTTCCAAAGAATGTATGCAGAATCATTGGAAAGCTTTATCTCTGTGAGTATTTAAAACTTTTTAACGTTTTTGATTGTATCGTTTGCCATATATTTGTTTAGATTTTAATTCTTTTTCTTTTTCAGGTAAATTGTTCTGGAGATTACAAGAAGCTTCTTCTTGCACTTGTGGATTAATTCAGTGAACAGAAGTGTTTATTTTATCTTTGATTGCATTTCTTTTTGCAAAAGTTATATCGTCATTGACTCGAAAATGATAGTATTGGCACAATAAAATATATTTATTCTTCAATTTTGTTGTTTTTAATAGTGCAAGGGAGTTGATGATTCTAAAAAAATTAACCACATATCTCAAATTTTAGGTCATTTTGTGACTTCTTCAATAAGAGGATTTTTTTTGGTTTCTCAAAAATTGAGTATATTCATAATAACAAATATAGAAAAAATTTTAAGAAGACTATGCATAATTTTCGTTCAATTATATAATTTTCCAATCTTACGATTTTTTGTGATTGGGCATCTAGTACTGAAATAAAACATTAAATTAGCGTTTTCGAAAATAAGATGCTAGCTTTCTAAGAGTAAGAAAATAGTTTCGGAATTTTTTACATTGCAATGTGAAGATATTTATTTATTTCTGTATTTCTTTGGTGTATGTATTTTTAGGTTTTTTCAAAGTTTTCTGATTTTGTTTTATCATTTCCTATGTCTTTTTGCCTCACAATTCGATAAATTGACCTTTACTGATGGTATTCTGCAAAGCCGAATTGATAAAGTTCGGCAGAACTTTCTTGTCGGGTAGTACAGGACAAGAAAGTGGATGCCACGTATCTTTACGCTAATTATTAGCCTCTGCGCATCATTT
>JAPYZL010030585.1:0-17221 GCA_030522825.1 Platygaster orseoliae | reverse complement strand
AGGAGGTTGTGAGGTAGATGGAATCCCGAAGAAGAAAATGAACTTTGTTGCGAATATTTGGAAAACATTGACTCTTAACTGGATAAAAAGCGATGCATTAATGTCACGAACCAGCTCATGATAAGTGTGTGCGAACTTCAGACTTTATTTTCATTTGCAAGAATTGTTTTAGTGTATATTCTGATAGTGCTTAGAAAATCATTTTTGCACGTTAATCAAAACAATACACTTTATTTCTTATATGTTGTTTCCTATTACTTTCATGCAAAATTCTTTAATAAAGCGGGTGTATTTGCCCCGGGTGGTGGGCGTATTTCCCTAGGGTTTTTCAAAATGACTGATTGAACACTACTTTAAACTTTTTGTTAAAACGTGAAAATTAGTAACACTAGCGTGTTACATAAGTTGTTATTCAATAATCATAACGGTCTTGTAGAAAAATGAATTTTCCAAAACGTGGGCGTATTTGCCCCGGTCTCCCCTATTGAAAATATGTATAGAAATCCATAAAAATACCAGAAAGTTCTTCGGATTGTATATATTCTGAAAAAACATTTAAAAAACCAGAAAAAAATAGAAAACTTCATCATATTAACACAGAATACCAAAATACTGGAAATCTATTCAATATTTCATGAAAAATCTAAAAAATATTGAAAATTTCTTTTTGATTCTTAGAGTACAGACTTCCAAAAAAAATGTATTCATAATAATACTATAAAATCCTTAAAGTTGTGTAAATATACAGGAAAAATACGACTAATATTTATTGAAAACCATTTTAATTTTAAAATATGACTAATATTTAAAAATAAATGACTTTTTCATCACTCTAACCTCAAAACTGACATTTTGACGTGACTTTGAGGCTATCGTGATGAAAAATATTGTTCGCAATCGTGAGCTATGGCCAATTTTGGCTCCGCCTATTTCGACTCTCGCCTCCGGCTCGGGCAAAAACGTACGGCTTCGCCAAAATTGGCTCTAGCTCTCGATTACGAAAATAACTATTTCCTAAAATACCTACAATTTATGAAAATTAAAATGAATAGCATAATATTCAATTGTAAATACTACAACTTTTATCAATACGTAAACATTCCTGCAAACTTCTACTAAATCATAAAAAATAATTTATAATAAATTAGGTTTCACCACAAACCGCATAATTATCACAAACTTGTCTAATTGTTACAGTGTGAACATTCGGAATGACAACAACATGACACTTTTACAGCTATGACAATATTTCTACCAACCTTATCATTTCTTTTTGAAACTAATTTTAAGTTACCAAAATCATTCACTAGAATTTGGGATGAAAAAATTCTATTTCGAATCACACCACTCTGAAATTTGAGTTAACTCAGTTCAGAAATTCCAAAAATGACCATTAGATTGACTACAACGAGGTTAGATTTTTAACTAACTAACTAAGTAACATTTAACTAACTAACTAACTAACTAACTAACTAACTAACTTAGTTTTTTAACTAACTAAGGTTTTTACCTTACTTTCTACAACTGATGACAATATTTCTACCAACTTTACCATCTCTTTTCAGAACTAATTTGAAGTTACCTAAAGCAGTCACTAGAATTTAAGGTTACAAAATTTGAGCTCAAATCACCCCGCTCCGAAATGCGAGCTAACTCAGTTCGGAAATTCCAAAAATTACCATTTGATTGACTACAATGAGGTTAGGTTTTTAACTAATTTTTTTTAACTAACTAACTAACTAACTAACTAAGTAAGTAAGTAACATCACAGTAACTAACTTAATAACTTAGTTTTCTAACTAAGGTTTTTGCCTCACTTTCTACAGCTGGTGACAATATTTCTACCAACCTAACCACCTCTTTTCAGAACTAATTTCAAGTTACCAAAAGCATTCACTAGAATTTGAGGTTAACAAATTTGAGTTCAAATCACCCCGCTCCGAAACGCGAGCTATCTTACTTCGGAAATTCCAAAAATGACCATTTGATTGACTACAACGAGGTTAGGTACCGTTTACCTGTCCTACTAACCTGTCCTGAAAGTATGGCAACCCTAATCAATGAGTATCCTCGCGCGCGGTGAAGTAAAAAACTCGCGGAAGGAAATGCCAAAGCTTATAAACCCAAGCGAATCGCGTTGGCGAAAAGCTAGACTCGAAAGCGGGTCATCAAATGGCTCTGAGTGAGATCAGTCATTTTCAGTCTCCGCGAGCGTCTGGCCGTCCGATTAAAACGTGCCAAGCATCTGCCCTTTCTCTTCGCCGAGTCGACGCATTCGTCCACTCATTGTGTGACTCACAATGCAACTCATTAATTCCTCGTATTGATAATTTTATCAGTCATTACGAGAGCGCAGCGTCACTCCTGTTTTTCCTTTTTTTTTTCATTCTGATTACATTTTCGGTGGGACCCAAGGAAGACAAAAATGGCGAAACGATGACTGCGGCGAAAAAATCCGCATTCGTCATTTCCCATTGGTCGTTTTGTATTCGTCGCATTGTGTTCCCAGCGAACTAAGCAACGCGTCTCGCGAACGAGGAAATCGCAAATCTCAATGGCACTTGGCAGACATCTGCCGCTGGCATGTAATACCGAAGCCAGCGTCCCTAGCGACGTCGTCGTTGTCGACGTCGACGGAGCAATGAGAGAAAAATTCGAGTCCCAGCTAACTATACTCGAGTGGTCAGATGAAAATCTATTCGTGACTTGGAATCACGAAATGAAACTTAATCGAAAATACGTAAGGTCTATTTTACCTTCGTAGCTTCATACCTTTTTTAGGATTCTTCATGAGTACGTTTTCGAACTGAAACTTCATATTTTAATTTGTGGAATTTGTAATAAATTCCTCTATTTCAGAATAATTGAGAGCCTGGAAAGCATAACCGCCTCCGACGCTCGAGATCAGATGCCGTCGGAGGCGGTTATGCTTTCCAGACCTTCAATTTTAGATGTTCTCAGAGATTAAATTACAAGAACCTTGAATTTTAAAAAAATAAAAAAAATAAAAAGGAAAAATAATTTCCGTGACATTCGATACGCGACTTTGCGATGAGGCGCCGTGGCTGCCGCTTACGCTCCGGAAACGGCGTTAGCCGAGCGTGTCGCGCGCTTGCTCTCTCGACGAGGAAGTCTTGTCTGTGCGTGACGAAAGCTTCCTATTCGCGATCGCGACGAATCGTCATCGGACGTCATTTTCTAGTATTAGCTGTCCTTGCAGCTGATCAACGAGATGCGCATTTTCACGCTTAAGTACTTTCTCACACCGTGTCTTCAATGAGCTTTTGCACCATGCCCTTCAATAAGCTAGTAAGCTTTCTTTTTCAAGGTCTTATGAGTACATCAACAAAAAAAAAGGAATTCCGGCTTCTGACGAATTTTTTCTTACATAGAAATTCGATTATATGTGACTGGAAATATCGAGTAAAAATATGAATAAAAGAAATTGCTGTAACGCAGTAAAAAATAAAAAATGATTTGAAGAATAAGGGAATTCGTCTGAAAAATTTTGATACCGTAACTGACATCAGAAGAACGTACACTTTGTGATAATTCTTGTCTATCTAATTTTTGAAAAAAAAAAATTGCAAAGTATCCTTCAATTTACACGTTCTAATTCAGGAGGGTATCTATTGTGCATTTTTAACATTGTGCTTATATTTACACTGAGAGAAGAAATGTTAACTATTAACATATGTATTTTCGTATATGGCGAAATAGATATATATTTGCCCCAAACGTATAACACTTTTGATCAAATATAATTTGGTAACTGTCAAAAAAATATATTTATTTAAAAAAATCATACGTTTGAGGCAAATATATATCTATTTCGCCATATCCGAAAATACATATGTTAATAGTTAACATTTCTTCTCTCAGTGTATTGTAGACGGAGAAAAATTTATGGTTACAGCAACTATTCATTTAGTAAAATATGAGTCTACCAAATTTTGGGTAGTACAACCAAAACTTTATTAAGCATTAGTTAAACTTAATTGAGCATTAGTTACTATAACACAAGTTTTGGTTGTCATAACCAAAGTTTTGGTTGTAGTACCCAAAACTTTAGTGGGTCCATATTTTACTAAATCAATGGTAGTGCTGTAACAAAACCATTTTTCTCCGTGTGTATACAGACTTTTGTGCAGTGGTCCATTGTGCATATATTAATTGTTTACATTCATAAAAAACAATATCTTTGTTTAGAATGATATTAACTTGTAATAAGCTATCTAAAATTAACAAATGCTTCTTAAGAATGCAATTATTGATAGTAATTATATCACGATAATTTATTCATAATTATAAAAGAAGTAATTAAAAAATACTTGTAAATAATACCAATACTTGCTTATGCTGCTGATCTGCACCCCTCGTGATTTTGATTTTTATAAAAACATTATACAAATTTGTAATATAGGATCGACCTTATAAACTTCTTATGTGAAAAACTTGTTTAAAATAGTAACCTTTTAAAAACCTTATAAGAAACATTTTTCTTATGAAATTCTATTTCCTGTGAAAATTGTTAGAAAATAATCTTTTCATCAAAATTTTTTTCTGTGTAAAATTTATACAAAAATTTGTGTTATAATAAATGTTTCTATTTAAACAGTTTTCCCGAAAAAAAGTCTTTCAAAACTTTTCAGGTCATTTCTATTTTTTAACTTTAGTTATTGACTATATTTTCGGAGTTTCCTTCATTCTTCGTTTTCTATGTTAATGTTCTTTAATATGGTATTTTATTAAGATTAAATATCAATATAATATAATATCAATTGAATTATTAAATAAAAAATGATATTTTATAAAGGGGAGACTGGAGCAAAATGCGCAGTTTTTGATATTATTAAATTTTTGAGGCAGCATAAAGGCTGAGAGGATCCGCAAATAACACTATATTGCAGCCCACATATGTGGCTACAATTTTGTCTCAGACAACTTCAGTTCTAGTTGAACCTTATGCCTCATGCATTTATTTAAAAAAAAAAACGATTTTCTGCGCATTTTGCCCCACGCTGGGGTAAAATGCGCAACCTGTGGGACAAAATGCGTAATTCCGAAAAATGGGGTTTTCACGAGGTTGATTGCTGAAAAATTGTAGGAAACACAAAGTGAATGATTTCATAAACAATTTCAATGAAATTTTTTTTTTTCAGAACAAAATTTGATTCTAAAAATTTTTATTTGTTAAGAACAAAAATTTTGTAAGTAGCGATCGAGTGTCCGTCGAGCAACAGAAAAGCATTTCGACGCGCAATTCGCAAACATTCTCTCGCGGACAGTCTTGCACGCTTCGAATAATTTTCCACCATCAATACGCTCTGTTTTGCGAACATCAACGCGAACCATGATGAAAAAAATGCAAAAAAAAAACAAATTTAGAGAAAGTACGTTATTTCACAAAAATAAAAAAAAGGTCGTTAAACTTTCAAATTTGATTTCAAAAAGAAATGTGTTGAGTGTTGAGGTGGTGTGTTCAAAAGTGACACAGCACCTTTTTTTTGCTCATCACCCTCATCATATTTTTGAAGAAAATGTTTGGGGGCCCCGGGGCACTGTCCCGGCCTCGATACGACCCTGGGTGTAGGAACAATTTGACGAAAAAAAAGTGGAAAACAACAAAAAAAACTGAAGGAAATAGCGTAACATGACCAAACACAGCGAAACAATACAAAACAAGCACTGCACATTTTGCCCCATAGCTACATTTCCGGCTTATCAACGTGTAATTCGAAAACGAGTCAAAATTTCACCAAACCGATGACGTTTTTATTTTTTTCGCACCTGAACTACTATAAAAACTTACTTACCATCAATCCTGATGAAAAAAATGACACAAAAGTTGAAGTTTCCTTTTAGACAAATATTCACAGCACAGTGTATAAAATAGACTTTGTTTTATAACAAAAAAAGCAAACAAACAAATAAGACGCAATTACTGACGTTCGATACTCGATACTAGAGCTATACATGGAAAAAATTTCAAGTATCCAGTGATTACCGTTTTGACGGTAACGCAAATTGAATATTTCGTAAACTGCGCATTTTGCCCCAGTCTCCCCTATTTAATTTTTTATAAAGTTTTGAAATTTTTTGAATGAGTGTAACTGGTTTTTATAAGATTTTTATCATGAAAAATTATAAAAATTATAATAAATATAAGCTGAGTTTTATAATATTTTTATAATTTACATAAGAAAATTGTTTTTATGAGAATTTTATAAGGTTGACTTTATAAAAAACGGAATTTTTATAATAAATTTCTGATTTTTCTAAGAATTTTGCCATTATTTATAAAAACCACATCACTGAGGACACAAATCAGATTTTTCATCAATTGTTGCAACTATTTTCTTGTATATATGAAGGACCAGCTATAATTTTAATTTGCACAAAAAATTATGCACCATCGACCGCTGCACAAAAATCTGTACGTACAATAAATTTATGCAAAAAGTCAAGAATGCATAAAAAATGTATGCACAATAGATACCATCCCTTTAATTCGTCAATTATGTGATGGGTACAATAATATATTCCACTGATTTATTAAGCCCTTATCAGGAATCACATTAAAATACGTCTAATTGTATAATGAAATTACTACAATCGAAAAAAAACTTTATCTGCATACACTTTTTTAAAAACTACCCTGCTTTATTCGAAAATATGATTTATTATAAAAGTGAAAATATCGAAATCTACTTATTGAATACATTTTTGATTTTTGTCTTGTCAATAAACTACACTTTTTCCATAAACAATTTAAAACTTTTATGCAATACCTGATAATGGCTCGAGTAAACACTAAAAGTTCAAAGTTTGAATTGATGAAATCAGCCATTTTCCGCATGAACATTGCACACAGGATTGTTAATTATAAACTTTGCATTATTTAAAAAATCTCATGGCTCTACTAGTACATACTGAAATCACACTTCTTTTTTTACTTAATGCTAAATTATTTCAATGAACCATTTTCATGGAAATGTTCTAAATATACCAGAAAACGGAAATTCGGGCAGCGCGTTTTAGCTTAAAAACGTCGCAAAGATGAATTCTTTTGGAAAAAGGAAGCATTGAACGAAGTTTTTGTAAAGTCCGGAAGTCGAAACGCGTTGACATCGGGCGATAACGTCGAGTATTAATAATGCCATTAACCCAGTCAACGAGGGGTTCACTCAAGCAATTTTATCTCCTACATTTGCGACGCTTCACTGACAAAGAAGAGCTGCCTACTTATTGATTCTTATTTAACAATCCGATTAACTATTCTCAAGGGAAGGAGAAGAATAACCCTCCCTCACCCTCATCCCTCCACACCCTATGGAATCTATTAAAAAAGGAATTGCATACGTGGAACTAACCTCATTTTTATGCAATTTTAGTGCGAAAGTCAGTTTTGCAACTTTGGCATATTTTATTTCATTTTTCTTAAAATTTTAAAAGTTTCTCTATCACATTCCTAATTCGATAACAGGTTCTTGAACGAAATGTCATAATCGTTTGACATATATTGTGGACATTTACAGAATTTTTTGTTAAATTGATTAAAGTACTTCTCAATTTTTTTATCAATAGAGTTCTATAGAACTTCCATGATGTAAAAACGTAGGTATTTAACTCGAAATGTTCGATCAAATTTAATTTCTGTTGATTCCAATCCTATATGTATTTTTTTACTGTTTTTTCTCTGCATTTTAAATTATTCATAATTATATTTAGATATTTATTCCCATATCATCTATTCTAACATAATTTTTTTATTCTTATTACTTAAAACAAAAAAAAATTATTATATACATACACATTCCTCTGTAGCACCCTAATTTAAAATGTAGAAAGCAAGGTCCATTTTTCAAGGATTCAAACTAGAATTATCATGACTCGACTAAAGAAAACTGATCGATACAGAATAAATCAAGGATTTCAACTACGTTCAAATAAATTCCGTAATAAAAAAATATGGGTTTCGAAACATTTCCTCTGCCATCTGAGTATACAAAAAATTTCAGTCACATGTACTCCAGATGCAGTCAAAAATATAATTAGATAAATACCTGTCATGTAAGTGAATTTATACACTTCAAATACACGAGCGTAACTTTTTTATCAGATGCTGCACGTTTGCAATAATTATCTTAATAATGTTCAATTATATTAACTATACAAAGTAAAAACAGTATGGAACTCCGGAAATTGTTCAACATTGTAATTTTAACACCTCAAAAAATGCTTCAACTGACACACTCCTTATCCTACAAATTTTAATATATAAAAAAATGAGGAAAAACGCATTATTAAAGTTTATGCCTTCAAAATTAATCGTCGCGTTTTTTTTCTGAGATTCAGGTAAAATTTAGTCTCACTTGTTCAAAATAAAAAAAATAAGAAAATAGAGTTCCATGAATTCATAACAAATTTATCCAAAAATATTCGTTCTAATCAAGTTTCATTTTTTGCACTGAAAATCGATTTATTGTGAAATAGTCAATATATGATACAGATATAAAAAATACCATGACAAAAAAAGAATTGCTTATTGCTATCATGAACAATGAACATTTTCGTAATCGGGAGCTAGAATCAATTTTGGCGAAGCCAAAATTGACGATAGCTCACGATTGCGAACAATATTTTTTATCACAATAGCCTCAAAGTCACGTCAAAATGTCCGGTTTGAGGTTAGAGTGATGAAAAGGATATTTCTAAAAAAGATAATAAACAAGAGCAGTAAAAGTTTTCTCTGCTTTTTTAAAAAATGGAGATGAAACTATCATGACTTCATAATAATAAATTGCATAAAAATTTTTTTACATTGCAATTACGTTCTTGCAATATTGACCTAATTCTGAAGAATCAGTATTGAAGTTGATTACACCAAATTTTTCCTTGTTTTTCAGAACATTTCAAAAGTAGAATAAAAAAAGTCACAAGACGAATAATTAAAGGATTGTAATGATCCAAAGTAAACAATTGCAGTTACATAATTACGTATTTTATTTTATAATCATTTCATAAGCATATGCGATGAGGTATTAAAAGGAGGATGTTTATAGAATTTACGGAAATAGACAATTTTTATCTAAATATAACCATACTTCCAAGAAATTAAAACTTGTGTTTAGATGATGTAGTAGATAATGAGTAACAACGAAACAATGTGTTTTTTCCTTTTGTTAATAAAAGGATGAATGAAAACGTACTCAGATTCCTCTAAATGTAAAATTATTATATCACCTTGTGATATAAGGAAGTTGAGAAATATCGATTTTCAGTATTCAGCAAGATTATTGAATTATTCGTGGTTAAAAAGTAGAGAAAAAATTTCACCATAATAAATTAACCCAATATTACGAATATGAAAGTGAATGTTGAAAACGAAATATAAGTTTCGAAAGTAGCATATTAATTTTATTATTGTAAAGAAAAATGGTTTTCACAGCATGAACTTCAAAATTTATTTTATCGATATTTCGACCCTGATTGATCCCTCGTCAGGATTCTTGCAAAAATTTTCAAACACTCAACAACCTTATTTTACGAACAGAATTATAAATAAATTAAATAAACTTACATATATTCAAAACCTGTGTCTTTCAAAAGTGGTTAAATTACTATGCAGGGTAAAAAAGAACATTATCAAAATATAAAAATAATCGTTACATAAACTTCATAAATCAAAATAAATTTTTTGAAGCAAAACCTTATCATCAAAATATATTGAAAATCAATCAATACACTTTTTCTCAAATATTATCACCAGAGGTACTCAAAATATTTTCGTCAAGTCCTAAATATATATTTTATATTTCTTTAAAAAAAGATAAATATTTGGGGAAAACATTTTTGGCATAAATGCATATATATTCTTCAATTTTTAATGTACGTTAAATTTACCGAGTCAAAATAATAAATTTCAACATATTTTTGAAGACCGTCAAATGAAACGTAATAATATCTCTTCAATTTCACGAAAAACCTAATACTTATAAAGTCATGTTATAAAAAATATACAAAAATTACATAAAATATTCATGAAGAATTCACAGCTTTGTAATAACTGTATGACAGATTATAAATAAAAATGTTATTCAAAATTATTTATAATAAGCGATACCCCAATCCCATACTTGTTCTAGGATTTTTATTTAAAGTTTATCAAATGTTATGTACTTGTAAATTGGTATAATGTTTAACGTTAAAGATTCAAAAGGATGATTTACCATTTTAATATACTTTCTGCTGAATTTACGTACAAGTTAATAAATTTTTATGAACATGTTTATTTATGTCAGTTTAATATATTAGTTTACGGATATCAATAACACTTTTGTGTAAAACTTCTGAATTCTTAATAATTGAAATTAATTTCGTTTTTGACAGTGCAACGAAAAAACCACTATCTCAATTCAGAAATAAATTATTATTAAATATATTAATTAATAATCAAATAAATATGCACGGAAAACCGAAAATACCAAAAATATACATTTTTTTTAAAGAGAGGTCGAAATAATTAAACAAATATTTTATATTCGAAAAAATAATTTCAATAGCCCTGCTTATCACTATTTTTAAAACACATCCAAATATCCGTCACAAATAGAACTTAAATTTTTATTTTATATTTTTAACAACACGAGCTAAGTTTATCATTCCTAAAAATTTCCTCGGTCCCTAATTTTTACTGAATCTTCGGTTAATGTGACTGAACTTCCTCATAAGTGAACATCGCCCTTCTACCAAACATTGCGTGGACCTGCCGAAAACTAGATTTTGGGGAAACGGCAAAATTTCTTCGCGCGAGAGACGTTCGCGTGGCGACATTACCGGCGTTAATGGCAATTTGTTGGTACTATCAAGTCGAATGACCGTACGAAATGCACGCATATGGAAAAAGATACATAACGTGATCCGAAGCCCGGCAGGCTCGTCGGGCCGTAATAACGGGAAAAGTAAATCGGATCGCCTCTCACTCTTGCTTGCGAGGAAAAAATCCGAATTCCAACTGTTCGCCGTGCTGAACGCAAAGCAGCCTGCCGACTTGTTCACGTACCCGCTATCCCAACTAATGGCAAGTGCCCGGACCCGCGTTGCTTAACGCGTTCAGGGAAAGTACGCGCAATCGTCCTTGCTCGCGAAAAATGTCATTCTTCTCTCCATCTCTAATAACGGCGAATCAACGCGTGCGTGCCGCCGAGAATTCAATGCTTCCCGGGTAAATGCCCCGGTTATTTCACCGAGTTGACAAAAATCCTTCTCATTCATCACATCCCAATTCAACCCACACTCGAACCTCTCGATTTGTCCTACCTCGAGTACTATCGAATAAAGTACAACTCTCTGAATTTGGAAAACGTGGGGATGCAATGCCCAATAAGTGAAATTCCACTGATCGTGTCACTGCACGTAGCGAAAGTTTTAGTTACAACAACCATTCATTTAGTAAAATATGAGCCCACGAAAGTTTTGGCTATGATAACCAAATAATTGAGTGATAAAACTTGAGCATTAGTTGCTATAACACAAGCTTTGGTTATCATAACCAAAGCTTTGGTTGTACTATCCAAAACTTTAGTGGGTCCATATTTTACTAAATCAATGGTTGCTGTAACCATTTTCAAGGTGGAAGACTTTTTACTGCTAGAAATTGAATATACGCTGCAGAACAGTGAACTCTCTAAATCTAGAACAATGAACTTTAATGACTGTTTGAATACTTAACTTCAGTTAAAATAACTGTCAAACAGTTATTTTCCCTTATTCATCCGGCAGAATTGATCGATTCAACCAGTTAAATCTACTGGTTGACAAGTGAACGACTTTTGACGATTCGAAACAGTCAAATACGACTGGCAACCAGTGAAAATCAACTGTTTCAGATTTTGAGAGAAGTTGCACTTTTTCAAAATGATCGAGTGAAATTCAAAAAATCAAAATCAGTACAATTCATGGTCAAAAGAACTGCAATTTCCCCTATAAAAAAAGAGGGACAGAACAAGAGATCCATCAATTATAAATCAAAAATCTGAATTTTTTGAGAAACTATCGGAATCTAGATCTTTTGAATCGAAAATCTATAGATTTATCGATTATTGTTATTTATTAATAAAATTTACTGAATTTTTGAAAAAGTACAGTGATAATGAATAGAACTTGAAATTTGACAATTTTTAGATTAAAAAACTTGATTGCAAAATGTCTAAGTATATAGCAGTGAAAAATATAAAATTTGATATATTAATATAATTTTACAATATTAGATATTAAAAATATATTATACACATATTTTTTAACTATTATATAGAAATATATATAATAAATATCATTAATTTATAATTACGATTTAAAACTTAAACAATAAAAAAAGTATGTTTAATTAAGCAACTGGTTATTTATTATCGAACTTTGACAAAAAAATACTGTTAAATGGTTAAAAATAAATCATTTTAAATTTCCGATCTCATGGATTTTTTATGCATGCATGAATATTTTTTTTATTGGATTACATAAAAAATAAAAGGAAAAAAAGGAAGAAACTAAAAAAAATTGAAAAAGTTATAGTCATGGATTAAATCCAAGAACAATAGAAAATGCAAGATCATAATAATTTTTAATTTTTATATTTTCGATCAAAAATTTTAAAACTTTTACAGCAAAAAATGAAATCGACAACTTATTTTTAAAATATTGTAGATAAATGTTTAAATTTCTTCTTTAATAATTATTCAGTGTTTTAAATTGAAGAAACTTCAATGGAAATTTTTTTTATCGAATTTATCGCAAAGTAAAATAGTTGAAAAAATTTGAGAAACAAACGGATAAAAACAAATTTACGCAGATTCAATTAATGAAAAATTATGTTTTTGATTAGAGAAGATTTTTTACCTCGATATTTATGATGAACGAATAATTTAAATTTTCTGCATTCCTAGGCAGTTTTTGATAGCAAAAATGAAAAAATGTTTATAACCACAAAATTCTGGTCAAAAGCTTTACTGCATAAATAATCATTCGAAAATAACCAGTATTTGTTTAGATGATTGAATAATCAAATAAAAAACATACCTAATATTATATGTAGATTGTGTGAGTTATACATGCAGGTAAAAATCATCCAATTAATATTTATATCAGAATAAATTTGTGTAATAAAATTTTGATCATTGCCACAAAGTCGATTCCAATGAAACTGACTCAAAATATAAAAAATACAAATTTTTGATTTGAAAATTTCTATTCTACATTAATTATATTCGTGACTATATTTTTTTACAACTTTTTTATTTTTGGGCTTTTTTTAACTCTCATTTTGTAAAAATTTGATGACAAAAATCGGCATTTGAAATTCACAGTATCTCATATAAGATATAATTAATTATTAATTATCTAGTATAAATTTTGTTTGATCATACAAATTCATCTATTAGGTTAGTTAGATGATTAAATTAGTGCAATTTCTGACCACTAATTCGATGTTCCTTAGATCAGAAGACTTTCACCTATTGCTCTGAATCCCACAAATGGCATTTTACAGTTTAACTACAATATTCTTCTTATTTTCAACCTAATATTTTTAAATATCTTCGTCAACAATTCATAGCGGCAATTTGAAGGACTGCTTTTAATTCATAATTTAAAAAAAACGTAAAATTCTCGAAAATATTTCATAATTCAAAATTGCTTTGAAACTTTGAATTTTTTATGTTTCAAATTTTTCAATAATGGCGGAAATTTAAAACCTGAATTGTTATACTTGGAGAAACTTGCAATTTACCTGGTCACATTGCAGCCATAATATTATACAATTTTCGTAACGAAGTGGACCTCCAAGTCCTGAACCTCCCGCGTTCCGCTGCGTTTTTAAAATATCAGAATGTCGTTGGCCGAATTGTTGGAAAACCTCGATCGATCTGTTTTCAAAAAAGGAAATGAAGGATTTTCTCAATTAGTTCCGAAGTTTGATTGAAAACTTATACAAAAACCTAATACATACTGCGAGTTTCATGTCAACCAAATAAGATCACGTAAAAACATTCATATAAAAAAAACACTTTGTAAAAACACAAATGATCACGCTTTTTTACAAAGATTTCATAACTTATTTTTAATTGAAAACTTGAGGGAGATTTAGAATTTTGATTATGCAAGCTAAATTAATGAGTAATATCTTAAATTTGGTTGGATTTTGAACCATACACATTTAACAAATTTATGTTAAAAATCCTTCGAGTTTTTAACAAATTACTGTTTGTCCTGCCTAAACATGGTTCATCTACTTTTTTTGTCATGCCTTACTAATCGGGATAAAGAATCATTTTTCGCTAATTTTTTCAACGCGTTTCTATAAATAACTGAGTTTTCGTCGAACTTCATCGGTTAGGTATAATATAAACACTTGAACACAGAAAAAGACGTAAATGCAAATAAAAATGTGAATAACAAATTTTGGGGATCGCAACATTTCTTAACTTTACATCGTATAAATTATAGATTTTAAAATTGAAGTTATAGATTTCATTGAATAAAAAAATTTTCCTCATTCTAAGTATGCGAATCGCAACACTTGTAAATTTTGAAAACCTTATGACAGAAGTTTTAAACATAGACAACTTTTATATGAAATGCATAAATATATAATATTCTAAATGTTAACTTTTGTAAATTTGTACAAAGAAATTTAAATGTTCAGTAATGGGAATAATCTAATGCTTAAAGTCGCAATAACCTAATTTTGAATAAATTCGTATAGATGCAAATTCTTTGAAAATTTTTTGAGCTAGAACAAAAAATTTTTAATTATACACTCAATTTATTAAATATAATATCAGAGTCATTGTCTAATACACATAAAAAGATTACGTGATTAAAAGATTTGAAAATCAAATAACTAACATTTGCAGATAAAATTGTCAGCAAATATTAGATAAGATTTCTTTCATACAAAACACGCGAAAAAAAATTTCGTACAAATTTAAATGTATACAGACTTTTTTTCGAAACAGCTGTTTATTAGGAAAATTTTCAATTTTAATATTTCAGTATGCCTGTAAAAGTAATGAGTCGAATATTCCATAGTTGACAAATATTAATATTTTTAATCAAATAAAAACAGTAATCACATGAGCCATCGTTTTTTTATTTGTAAAAACTGTAAAAAATTCTTCAAAATAAATGTAGAAAGAATAGACTGCTTTATACAAATTGACTAAATCATTTTTCGTAAAGCAGCGACTACTCAAATCATGATTCCATCAAAAATACTTTCACAATCAATTTTCGTTCATTAATGCGATGCATTGTCAAAATGATTAATTTCCGATAAATTTTGCCCAATTTTTAATTAAAACTATTTATTTCACCAATAATAACTAAATCGCTACGTCAAAACTCAAAAACACGAAAAATCACTTCAACAAAAACTTGCTGCATCCTTCACAAAAAATTCCTATTCAAATCGCGGCCCGATAACTGCCCATTGAATTTACTCCAAGTCCATAATTTGCACGCCCAAACATCTTCCAAAAGTGGAAGGGTGGATCGGAAGGAAGTGAACGCAGGAAACGATTGTAATTTAGACGCTGCGCAAAGTAGCGCGGATGTAATTCTCACGGAATGTTTCGAGGTATCGTCTTACAAGATACTTGATGGTGTTAAAAACGAAGCTAAACGAAGTGGAAGCGACGATTGCCTTTAAAGTAGGAACAAGCGCGTCGCCCCCACGTAAGAGAGCATCGCGCTCCTCTTCTATTTCCGACCGTGCTCGCTGTGCTCGTCTATTCTAGTGTGTCGAGAGAAAAATTATAATTAGCGCGTCGCATCATGTGCACGAGATATTCGCGATGATTGACAAAACCAAAATCTCTCCTTTAAGGGAGCACTGATTTATTGTCGTAGGTTAGAATCCGAGAGGCATGCGTCATTTACGAATCCATCGCCATCTTGAGCCTAACCAGTACGATTTAATTACTTTTTATAACATCGTAACTTTCAAATCCATTTCATATTTCTTTACTCTCTTCTTTATCTAAACAAATAAATGTGAATGTCTGTACGTTGTACTCTAATCACTTCAAAACACACATCAGAAAAAGGCACGAATCTAAAAAGTTACAAAAAATCGAAAATTACAAATCACAAAAAGTCACAAGAAACTGAAAGTCATAAAAATTCATAAACATTGAAGTCACAAAACCAGCAATCTTATAAAGTCACAAATTTAAAGAATATAAAACTTCACAAAAAATTACAAAAACTTACTAAGTTACAAAAAGTTCTAATCTTCCCTAATGTAGTTTTATAATATGAAATTTTATAATATTTGTTATAAAATAACATATTTTATAATATATTTATAATAAATAATATATACATAATTATATATGCATATAGTTACATAACAATGCAATAAAGTTTTGTTCTTAAGTTATTTTTCAAACCTGTACATTTAACATTCTAAAAATGATATTGTATCATAAGAAAGAGAAATTAATTTTATTTAAAATGTAAAAGAAATTTATTTTATTCATTCAGTAACAGAGATGGCTATACAAAAAACATAATTTTCAGAAACAAAATTTTGATAAATTCCGAAAAAAAAAAAAAAATAAAAAAAGAAGAAAAAAAAAAAAAAAATAAAAAAAAAAAAAAAAATGAATAAAAAATAAAAAAAAAAAAAAAAAAGAAAGAAAAACAATTTTTTTTTTGAATGTGATAATTACTGTAAAAAAATTGAAAAATTGTAAAAATTCGACGTCACACCCTGAAGAACATAATTGCAAACAAAAAACGCTTATGACTTTTTTTTATAAAATTAAATCTGCAGGCTATAGAATGCACGCCAAATGCTCTCTCTAATACGGTATGGTCAACTTTGAGCGCTCAGATCTCAACAGGAGGCTCAATTTCGACAAACGATATATTTTGTATTTTTGGATACATCGTAAAATACAAATGTTTTAAATTTCATTTTTCTGCGAGCAATACTTTTTTTTTAATCCACGCGTAAAGTTGGGTCGTGAAAAACGCCGTCTTTAGGTATTGATCCCGTTAATTTGTGAATTCACCCGCATGAAGTTAGCACCGCTTTTTTTGAAAAAGTACAGTTTTCTGAGAATTCTGAGTCCGTCAACAATAGTTCTGGAGTTCTACCTAAAAGTTATCAATAGTTCCGGCGAATAAGTTGTTATAAAGATGAGAAACAAAAACAGGG